>CAJVPS010002642.1:0-11804 GCA_910591765.1 Ambispora leptoticha
ATATCTACAAATTATTTCTTCAAAAATAAATTTGGCAATTGTACTGGCTTCTTTATTTGGAATTGCTTTTGCTTCAGGTTATTTTGTGAGTGAATCTATTACTATAACAATATATCAATTTCTTTTCTTGGTTACTTTACAAGAACCAACAAGATCGATTACAATTCTGTCAAAAGATTATCTAACTTTAATAAGATGTAGTAGTTGTTTGATTGTTCATCCATCAGTTCTTTAACAAGTTTCACAAGATCTAATAAAGTTCTTTATATCTGTTCCTATTCCATTCTATCAATATCTAATAACTATTCATTAATAAATTCTATCAAATTCAAAGTGTCCAGCAAGTAAATCTGAATATATACTAGTCATTACTGCTTTAATTTCATTTTCTTTCAATACTCAAAGTGATATGATAGATTTTTTTCTTCTATTCTTTTTGTAAAGTACTTTATTAATAATTAAAAAGTGTTTTGATTGCTGATGAATTTTCTTTTGCTATTCTTTAGTATATCCTACAAGATAATTTTCATTTTCTAGATATCTCATTAAATTGTAATATATTATTAAATCTATTATGTTGAGTCAATCAGATTTGAATAAGTCATTTAATTAGTTGTTCAGTAAAAATTATTCCAGTTAGTTAATTAATTAAATGAGTTTGATATTCTACTTCTGTGAATATATTCTTGAGAGTGTATTCATATTTTGATTAGTCTTTCTAGCTTTATAGATGACAATAAAGTTGTATTCTATCATGATCATTATTCATCTTGAAATTTGCGATTCAGAATTAATTTATTTAGTAAATAATTATTGAAGTGTATTATGATCAGTAATGATTTCAAAAAGTGATCCAAGAAGATAATATCAAAATTATCTAACAGCCCAGACTATAGCCAGAGCTTCTTTTTCAGTAATACTATAATTCTTTTCAGCTGGTTTTAGTGAAATACTTGTATAGACTACTACTTATTCTCTTTCTTCATCATCTTTTTGAGATAATACTGCACCAAGTTTAGAGTCAAAGATATCAGTATAAAGATAGAATTTCTTGATAAAATCAGGATAAATTAAGATTAGAGCAGCGGTAAGTTTTTCCTTTAAAGTCTGAAATACATTTTCTTGATCTATAGTTCAAATAAAAATAATATTATTCTTTAAAAGTTTAAACAATGATACTGTTATTTGTGAGAATCCTTTAACAAATTTTCTGTAATATTCAGCTAATCCTAAGAATGATCTAAGCTTCTTGATATTTATTGATATAAAAAACTCTTGAATTCATTAAATAGTTGAGGAATCAGATGAAATTCCATCTTGAGTAATAATATATCCTAGAAAAAGTAAGTTATCTCAAGTAAAGTTACATTTTTCTAAATTGAGTTTCAATCTAGCTTCTCTAATTTATTGAAAAACTTTTTATAGATGTTCCAGATGTTCTTCCTAAGTTTTTGAATATATATTTATATTATTAATATAGATCATAGTAAATTTCTAGTTATAATCTTCAAGTATGCTATCCATAGCTCATTAAAAAGTTGCTGATACATTGCAAAGTTCAAAAGGCATAACTTTAAATTTATATAATTCTTCTCTTGAAATAAAGACTATCTTTTCAATACTAGATAGTTCTATTTCAATTTGCTAATAATCAGATATAAGATCCATAGATAAAAATCATTTTGCATCTCCAAGATTATCCATCATTTCATCAATTCATGGTAAAGAATAGGTATCTTTCTTTGTAAGAGTATTAAGTTTTCTGTAATCAACACAAAATTATTTCTTGCCATTTTTTTTTGCTACTACTACAATAGATGAGGTTCAAGGATTATTAGATTTTTGGATGATATTTGCATCTAACATTCATTAAATTTCATCATGAATAAATTGATCAGATAGAGTTGTTCTATAAGCTTTTTGACAAACAGGCTTTTTATTTTTAGTGTCAATTAAATGTTGAATAATATTAGTTCATTCAAGTTTATTAAGATCTGATACAAAAATATCTTTATATACTTATAATAGATTATATAAGATATCTTATTGTCCAAGTATTAATTCTTTTTGTTCAATTACTTTTTCAATTTCTTCTTTATCTAGGAAGTATGCTTCTATTTTATCCTTTTCAATTAATCCAAATCCTTGAGTTTCATGAGATAATTCTCCTAATTCTTCTTTAATATTTACAGGTGTCATCCTTTTAATTAGAACAAGTTATAAAAAGATTGCTTGAGTAATTTATTTATTAGGCTAGATCTCATAAGATTCATTAGAATTGTTATGCAAAAGAACTTCAATATTTCTAGTATATTTAGCATCAATAGTTTCTCTTTTAACTTTTATTCCTTTCTTGGCTAATAATGATTGAGATATTAGTTAACAAACAGTTCCTATAGGAACTTCAATTGCCAAATAAAGATTAATCATAATTATTTGATAAGATTGAATCAAGATTACTTCTTCTCCAGAGTATTTAAGATCAAAATCTATATCATGTTCATGAGCTTGTTCAGGTATTTTTCCTTTATTTTCATTATTATAAATTTTAATCATTAAATTTGCTAATTGTTCTTTGAGTTGTTCTTCTTCTTTTACTTCATCTTTATAGTCTCTAAATACTATGTAATATTTGTTTAGGATTTCTTCAATTGAATCATAGTCACTATCTTTAGCTTTCTCTTCTTTTTCTGATTCTGGATATTTTTCTTCTAGTGATTTTTTAACTTGTTTAGATTGTACATAATCTTTACAAATATCTGAATTGCAAGAAATCAAATATTCATTATAGAGCTTAACATTAATGTATTTCAATTAAGCAAGTTATTTTCTTCAGGAAGAAGATAGTTATTGATAGATAGCCAGAAAGATTTCTTAAGCTAATGCTTCTTTAGATCCATCATAAGTAATGTATTGCATCTCTTCTTCTTTATCATAATCAGTAATATATTGGATGAGTATTACTTTTCTAATTTCATTATACTGCTGATAAACATTTAATAAGTTACTATCACTTCTCAATTTTCTGATAGTACTATTATTTTTTCACTAATTATCATGATTAAATATGTACACATATTATTCAGTATAATCACAAAAATATTTGATATCATTATATCTCCAGATTACTCTAAGAAAGTATCTAGCTTCATCTTAAAGTTCACAGTAGTTACAGGTAGGTAAATTGAGTTATTATTAAGTAAAGCAATTAGTACAAAATTGTTTTCCAGATTCATTTTCATCTCTTGCTTTTGAAATAGTTTTACTATTCACAAAGCATTTACAATATAAACATTTAACTATTCTTTCTTCTAGCTTCAATTTTCATAGGACTTCACTTTTAAAAAAGAATTTTTCTTCAGTGATTGATATCTTCTCTAATTCTTGGATATGTTTCACTTCTAATCACCAGTCTTTGATTTCATTCTGAGATAAAATTATTAATAGGTTATTTGGGGTATTTATTTTAATATTAATCCAGATAACTAAATTATCAAAACATTAAGAATATTCATATTTGGGTATTAATAATTTATGATGACACCAATATTCAGCTACAGGATTTTTTTAATCAAAAGTCTATTAAGAACTTTGATAGTGAGTCTGCTAGAATCTTCTTTCCAATTTCAAGTATTCTTCTCAGATGAGAGTAGTATCTTTGACTTGTATTCCTTTTTCAAAGATTTTGACATTTCTAATTTTAGGAATTGAGTTTATGATCATGTAGGAAACTTTTTCAAAGTTTATATCATTGAATCATCTGGATGAAGTATGAATCTGAGTCCAAGATTTGTCAGATATCCACTATAAAAAATTATGATCTTCTAGATTTTGATTTTTAATTTTGAACTCATCATCAGAAGTTTCACTAGAGGATATTTTAGTATTATCATTACTATCTTCAGATATAGCATTTTGTTGTTCATAAATGAATTTGATTATCACTCTTCCTTCTTTTCTATTTCAATCAAAGATCATTATATTTTTCTTTAGATCAATTTTAGCATTAATCTTGTTTAACCAGTCTATTTCTACTATAAGATTATAGGTTCAGACTTTAGTAATATTCACTTCAACTGGAATTATGATTCTATCAATAGTGATAGGGAAGTTATCAATAGCTCCTAATGGTTGCTTGGAATGTTCATTAATATCAGATATGGAGATATTTGATTTTTGTTGAATTTTCATTCCTAATCGTTTGAGAAATTCATAACTGATAACACATCCTGATACTTCAGTATCTACGATTAAGTCTACAGAAGTCTTTCCAACTTTGGCTTTATACCAGACTGAGATTATTTTGATCTTCTGGGTGAACATTATTTTTCATTTAAGTTTCTTCTGTGGTTCCTTTCTCATTCCTTTTGACATTCAAATTCTTTGTTCAGGTAATGTCTTGATGAGCTGGGCAATAGTGATATTAGTCTTTTGTGATGCCAAATCTTCAAGTATATCATAGGTTTCTGCATGCTTAGCTAGAATTGAAAGATGAGCTCTTCCTTTCTTTCATTTCTTTTTCTCCAAATTGATCTTGTCTTCTTCAGGTACTTCAGGTAAAGGCTGAGTAACTTCTTTTTCTTTTTCACTTTCTTCTTCTTCTTTGATAATTCTTTGATGTTTTCTTTCTCTAGCAAGATAATCATGAGTTGCTAGTAATGAGAAACTAGATTGAGTGGATGAATTATTAGATAGATTATTATCAGATACTTGCAAAGCAGCTATTAAATTCTGAATTTGGGTAAGAAGAGAAGTAGTATCCAGATTTTGTGAATTATTAGATTGCTAATTATAGTTTCAGGTATTCTGATTCTGATGATTATTGTTATTACTGTTATTATTCTAATTTTAATTATTCCAGTTTCAAGAAGTATTTTGATTATTAGACTACTAATTTGTAGACTGAATGTTATTTGAATAATATCTACTGATATGCTTTTTTTCTTCACAAGTATAACAGATAATAGTAAATTAATCTCTTGGCTAATTTCATTATTGATTATTATTATTATTCTGATTATTATACCTTTTATCAGATTCTACACAATCTAACCTACTGGTTAGGTCTTGCAAAATCTTAGTGAGAGCACTTCATTCACCAGTTGGTTGAGCTTGAGTTTGGTGATAGGTTTGTTTGAGTAAGTCTAAATTAGTTTCTTCTATATTTTTGGTAGTTTCAATAATGCTTTCTATAGTATCATCAGCATTTAGATTAATCTATTTTTAAATTTTAGATTTGAGACCTTTCTTGAAAATTCAAATCTTATATGGTATACCAATCTTAGTCATATCAAATGCTATGCTACATGCTAAATTTTTTATATGTAATATAATATAGCATACAATATAATGCCACAAATAATATTTCATGCACTATATAATTATATGATGAAGATGCCAACTAATAAATCAAAATAAAAATGATTCATTAATCTTGATGATGTGGAATCATGATAAGAATAGTAAGAGAAAATTTGATTATAAATAAGAAGGGCTTTAGAGTAGAAGCAAGATAGAATTACAATTAAGAATTAACTATTAAATAATTCATCATTATAATAAAAGTTCTTATTATTCTTAAATAAACACATATATTTCTTTGAATTATTATTGATCTATCCTCACACTCTCTATTAATATCCAAGACTATAAATACTAAATAATGAAACTATGATACCATGATCAATAAATTATCTTCTTAGACAGGAACCAGTATCATAACTTGAAGAATCTAATTAACTCAATAAGGAGTCAGAATATTAATTGATAAAATCATAAATTAATTAACAGAAAATTAATTAGAAAATAACTCATAATTATATAGTCTCATAGATTACTCAGTAGATCCTTCACACTTATTTCACTGAATAGAATTTACATGTGATTATGCTATTATACCCATTTCTTTTCAAGTCTTCAGCATTCATATTTTTGTCTCCCTTTAGTATCGATATTAGATATTTGACCATTCATTCTTCTCAATTATACCAAAATGAAATAAATATGCTTAATACTATATTTTAGCTATCCAGAAGCACTAAGATGATACTAAGTTAAGGCATAATGAGCAAGAATTATATGCTAAGTTTAATTATAATGAATATAACTTTGATATTTTATAGGTAAATGGTGAAAATGAATCTTTAAATGATAATTAATTTATAGAGGAGTTGGAAAGGCTGAGACTAAATACATTTGAATAACTTATTAAGAAAGCTAAACAACTAAATACATAGGTAATAAAAGGACAAAAACTATTTTATACTGGTTTTATCCTATCAATCTTGCAGAACAAGAGAGTAGCTTGGAAAAAGATAGCTTTGAACATCAATAAAATCACAAACTGGTTCTTAATAATAATAAAAAAGTTAATTAGTAGTGATACTGATGAATCCCTTAATGAAATTGATAAACTCCTATATGATAAGATGATTAATTCTGAGAATAATAATAATAAGTTTACTTTAAACTTGCTTGATACCATGTTAAAGGAAAAGCCTGATGATATATAACTTCATGTAGTAAGCCAATTTCTTCACTTGATTAAAGATGAAAGATTTTCCAAACTAGCAGCTAGCAAACTTCTCACTTCAAGTATTAATAAGAGTTCATAATATATACGCATTATTCACTCTTGGACCAATTAATAGTTAAGTAATAGTTAACTTTCCATGTCATATCATGACCATCATGCAAAAATCAGATCACTCTTACTTCATAAAGACTTTAAATTGAACATTATTGAGTATTTGCAGGCCAACAAATTTAAAATAACTATTCATTAATTTGTAAAATTTGTGAAGGATAAGGCTATTCCAGCTTTTGAAATTGAAGGAAAAAAAATAATTTCTAGGGAAATAACTTGAAAATGATTGCATCATCTTGACTAAAATTACAAGAATCACTCAAAAATATTTTCTTTAATGATCATGAATAGAAGGATATGATAGCTTATCAGAATCAATTTTTAAAATAAATAACTAGTCTATAGTCTTAGATCGCTATCTATAAGAATGAGAATATGAACCAAGTTATTTTGCCAATACTTCCACTCAATATTCTTGAACTTATTCTGATTATTCATGATGAATCAGTTTTCTATGTGAATAATAGCATTGTTACTACTTGGAGTCCTGTAAATGAAAATGAAATCCAGTGCAAGTCACAAGAACTTAGTGTTCACATGAGTAATTTTATTTATAAATTAATTAGATATCTTCATCTTTCACAAGAAGACCAAGTAGAAAATAACTTACTTCCTGATCATGAGCATCTTATTCATACCAATGTCTATGTTATTATTCATTCAGGCTCAAATCAAGATAATTAGTGAACAAATAACAATATCATAAAATAAGTAACTAAAAGAGCTATTCTAATTTTTGAATAAATACATTCTGACAAGGTCACACTTTTCATGTTTGATAACAGTTACAATTATACCACTTTTACTAATGATGCTCTGATAGTTTTATATATGAACTTAAAGAATGGAGGTAAGTAACCACTTCTTCATGATAATTAGATATCTAATAGTTCTCCTTATATTTTAATATTTATGGATGTTGATGATATAACAAAATCAAAGAGTATCTGATAAATTCTCCAAGAGCATAGATTATGAATGTAAGATTTGGAGAGACAATGTGATGTATGCAAATTACATATCTCTGATCTAGCAAATCCAAAATATTATGTAGTGCAGATTCTTAGTTATTAGCCTAATTTTGTATTACAGAAAAATCACTTACAGGAAACTATAAGTAGCTGGTCATATGTATATATTTTATCCAAAATTTCACTGTGAACTCAATTTTATTAAGTCATTTTAGGAAGAAGTGAAATGATACTTATGATTATATTGTGATTATACCTTTTGAGATCTTAAAAATATTATTTCACATGCATTAGAGTCTGTCACTCTAATCAAAATTCACTATTTTGCACATCAATCTGCTCAGTATATAAGTGTGTATGATTATGATCTTTTTGACAAGGCTGCGGTCTTCACAGTAAGAAAATATTGATCTCATCATCAGGTTTTGACAAGTGTGCTAAAGAAGTTTAATTATTTATAACAAATTAGAGAGTCATGTTATGTATCAAGTAAAAGTTGGGCAGACTCAAGAGAGATTTCTAAGCTCTTATTATAGAGCTTTAGATCACTGATTTTAATAAATTGAGTTACTATTCATGTGTTATAAAATAAACCAATAGATGATCACTTACATAATTATTTTAATTGCTGAAATTCTGATTTTTACTATGAAAATGACTCTTGAAAAACTCTAATTGCTTACTAAATTATTATTAAATTTTAAAAAAAAATACATTGGATTATAAAACTTATCAAAGACTATTTAATAATATATTTTTTTCATAATTAAATGTTTGAATACAAAGTCTTTGCAATTCAAAGTATTTGATGTGACTAAGATTAGTGCACCATATTCTTCTGAATAATTATTCTTTAATCTACTTTACTTCTTAGTTTCATAAATTGATTAATATATTCTTTTACAGTTTCAGTTTATTTCAAGAATTCTAATTCATCTTGCTACTGTTATATCTTACAAGGTAAATAAAATTTAAGAATAAATTGACTAGTAAAGTCATGATCATCATGCTTCTCATTTATCCATTCACTTAATCTGAAAATATCACTTATAGATAGTTAGTCAAACCAGGTAGTAACTGGTCTCTCTAGATATCCTCTTACTATCTCAATCTTTCTGCTATTAATAATTCCATTAGCTTTGGTAATTACTTCAAAGTTATGTAATTACTCAATTGAATTCTGATCATTACTCTTAAATTTATGAATTGGAATAAGAATCTTCTTCATTCTTTATATCTTCATAGATCAAGTTAATTCTCCAAGAACTTGAATAAGACTATCTATTCTATCTGACATGATAATTTCTTTCTTGAATTAGAACTTTTGAGATTGGATTTGTTTGATTATGACTGTTAGTTCTTTAGGATCTTCTGAACTATTACTTTTGTATTCTAATTCTGTAAGCTGATTAGTTGAGAAAGTTTCAAAATTATCTGTTTCTTCAAGAATAGAAAGAATATTGTTTATTAGATAGGTCTGTTATTCAACTATAATTTTAATTCCAAATATGAAGATATTTAATAACTTGATAATTTCTCTTCAAAGTTGATTAGATATAAGATTTTGCTATATAATATTATTAAAGAGTTCCTGTGAGAGTTTGTTATGTAAGACCACATGATAATCTTGAGTTCAGATAAGAAAATTTACAAATCTTCTATCTGAATTTTCATTGACAGAAAAATAGTAAGAGCAATAATTATATGACTCAATGTGAGGTAAGAATTTTCAAGAGTCTTCTTTGTTGTGTTCACTGAGGTGTAGATTGATTGGAAGTCTAATAAAAGAGTAATATATACTTATAAACTATTCAATTAATTAGATAATTAATATCTCAAGGGTAGCTAATCCTTAAAATAATTAAAATAAATAAAAATGAAAATAATAAAAATGAGTCAACTAGGATCTCTAGATGGGTGAGGTCCACAGAGAAAGTATCAAATATTACAAATTATACTCTGAAAGATAGATTTTATTATGAATATAGTTTATAATAAGTTTTAAGAATGAAGACTGAATTATTTATAAAGGTAAAGAGGATTATAATTATTTTAAAGATTTTCTAATACCAATACTTACAAGTATTATATTAACACAAGATAAAAATAAGATAAAATAAAATTATAAAATAAAGTTGTAATCACAAATACTAAACTAAGAGGTAATATCAAAAACTAGATAATAAATACTTAAAAACTAGTAATAAATACTAAAACAATTGCAATAAATACAAACAAAACTAAGATAATCAATACCAAACAAAACAAAGGATAACAAATACCAAATAAAGCTTTTGCATGTAGAGAAGCTTATCAAACCTTTTCTAAATAAAGGTAACAAATACCAAATCCAAGCTTTTATATGTAAAAAAGCTATCAAGAATCTTTTTAATCAAAATATAATCTATTATGATAGAAGAGATAAATAAAAGCAAGTTATCAAGACAAAAATTAAAGAAAAATTACAAGATAAGTATAACTCAAATGTTTTTAAAATATAATTGAATTATTACTATTCAAGTATATTTATTTCAGATCTCAGAGCAGAGATATTTATACATCTTTGAGATTTTACAAGTTTCTATCTAAATTTATTTGCTACTCTAGATTATAATTACAAACTTTGAAATAAAAAATCAATAAATAAACAAGTAAAATAAAGAGATAAATATATATGATAAGTTATAAGATAATACAAATAATTAAATAAAATGAAAAGATAAGATTTATATTCTAAAAAGAAAAGATAAATGATTAAATTTATTGCTGAACTATTTTTAAAATATTTCTAAACTATTGTTGAACTATTTATAAACTGTTATTAACTTTGAAATTAATTATTTATTTATGATCTTGAAGTATTGCTAAAATATTGCAGAAATATTACAAGAATATTATTGAATTATAATTAAATTCATAACTAATATATTAATTATATTATTAAAAATTATATATTATTCAAAGATTAATTAATTAGCCAAAAACTTCAAGTTCAAAAAATTATAAAATTAAAGAAATTTATATTATTATAATAATATTACTTGCAGATTATTAATCAAACCAGATGACAGCTGGCTCTTTTAGATATTTTCTTATTATCTTGATCTTTCTGTTATTAATAATTCTATTAGCTTTTATAACTACTTCAAAGTAATATAATTATTCAACTGGATCTTGATTATTATTTTTAAATTTATGAATTGAAATAAGAATTTTCTTTATTCTTTATATCTTTATAGATCAAGTAAGTTCTTTAAGAGCTTGGATAAGACTATCTATTTCATCTAATATAGTTATTTTTTCTTTAGATTAGGACTTTTGAGATTGAATTTGTTTAATTATAATAATTAGTTCTTCTAAATCTTTTGAATTATTACTTTTATATTCTGATTCTGTTAATTGATTAGTTAAGAAGATTTCAAAATTATCTGTTTCTTCAAGAACAAAAAGAATATTATTGACTAAATAGATTTGTTATTCAACTGTAATTTTACTTTCAAATATAAAGATATTAAGCAATTTGATAATTTTTCTTTGAAGTTGATTAGGTATAAGATTTTGTTGTATAATATTATCAAAGTGTTTCTGTAATAGTTTATTATGGAAAATCATATAATAATCCTGAGTTCAGATAAGAAAATTTATAAATTTTTTATCTAAATCTTAATAAGCAGAAAAATAATAAGAGTAGTAGTTGTATGATTCAATATGAGATGAGAATTTCCAGAAATTATCTCTATTATATTTATTGAAATATAGGTTAATTAGAAGTCCAATAAATAATATATACTTATAAACTATTCAATTAATTAGGTAATAAGTATTTCAAGAGTAACTAATTCTTAAAAATAATAAAATGAATAATAAATAAAAATAATTTAAACAAGTTAAATAGAATTTCTAGATGAATAAGATCTATAAAGGGAGTATCAAATATTACAAACTATACTCTGAAAGATAGATTTTATTATAAATATAATTTATAATAAGTTTTGAGGGTGAAAACTGAATTATTTATAAAGATTAAGAGGATAATAATTATTCTAAAGATTTTTAATTGCCAATACTTATAAGTATTATATCAATATAAGACAAAAATGAAATAAATTAAACAAAGTTAAATTACAAAAGACTACGCTAGTCACAGTTGAACTCACAGATAGCAAGAAGATTATAGCAACTATCAT
>CAJVPS010002643.1:0-11802 GCA_910591765.1 Ambispora leptoticha
ATAAAAGTATGTTGATTACAAACACATATATCATTAGTTATTTTTGAAAGGATGACATGATGGTGATGATAATGATGATAGTGATGATGATACGGTTTTACCATACTCCAAAAACTGTAATATCGACACATGCTATTGGAAGAGACGTGAGAAACCGAATATACACACGATAATTGAAATTACAATAGCTTTATGATTCTGATTTACATGTACCATGCATTAAGCCATATCCACATATATCATTAGTTATTTTTGAAAGGATGGCATGATGGTGATGATAATGATGGTGATGATAATGATGATAGTGATGATGATACGATTTTTACTATCTCCAAAAAATGTAATATCGATACATGTTATTGGAAGAGACGTGAGAAACCGAATATACACACGATAATTGAAATTACGATAGCTTTATGATTCTGATTTACATGTACCATGCATTAAGCCAGCCCCCAGATATCCACATATATCATTAGTTATTTTTGAAAGGATGATGATAATGATGATAGTGATGATGATACGGTTTTACCATATTCCAAAAAATGTAATATCGATACATGTTATTGGAAGATACGTGAGAAACCGAATATACACACGATAATTGAAATCACGAAAGCTTTATGATTCTGATTACATGTTCCATGCATTAAGCCAGGACATGATGGTGATGATAACGATGATAGTGATGATGATACGGTTTTACCACACTCCAAAAAATGCAATATCGACACATGTTATTGGAAGATACGTGAGAAACCGATGTATTTTTATATAATTGGACAAGTGTGTTCGCAATATCAAATATACACACAATAATTGAAATCACGATAGCTTTATGATTCTGATTACCATGCATTAAGCCAGGCCCCAGATAGCCAAGTTAACTTCACGAATATCAATAAAAATATGTTGATTTACAAACACATATATCATTAGTTATTTTTGAAACGATGACATGATGATAATGATAATGATGATAGTGATGAGGATACAGTTTTTTTACCACACTCCGAAAAATGTAATATCGATACATGTTATTGGAAGACACGTGTATTCTTATATAATTGGATAAGTGTGTGCGTGCATTAGATTACACTTTGAGATCGTAAATTATAATATATAATATAAATTGGAAAAACTAATCCTTTCCTTAATACGCATATTTCAATTGACTGGGTGGTGTCTCATCGATACTAACAAGATTTTCTTCTTTGCTCTTTTATGCGCCGCCAGATAAAAAGATAATTTGTTGAGCACGATAAGCTCCGAGACTCTATCAATTTTGGCTGTTCCTAGATCGAGATTTCCTCTTTGTTTGAATGCAGATCGATCATCGTCTCATATTTGTACATGTGCTTATAAAAGAAATCACGCGTCAATCTCAGCTGGAAGGGATTTTCAAGCAGTGTATATTGCAGGCGTTCTTCCTAAACCAATTTCAATAGGAAGATATTTTCATCATTCGCTCAATCCCAAAAACTAATTGATACATGCTTTTCCCGATTGCATATGCCATTATCACGTATGATTAAGAAGCATAAAGAACCTGCAGAGACATCAACCGTTGGTTTGCGGCCAATGAAATATAAAGTTGTACTAAAAGTGAGAGTTCGTTTATGCCTATTTTCAAAAACGACGAGGAAGTAAGACATGGGACATTGCCAAAGGAAGGTATTGTTTGGTCTTATTTTATCAAGGAAAAACAATTCTAATATTCTCATCAAGTTAGATTCTTGGGCGCCAGAAAAATAAATTACGAATTTCTTTCATTTTATTCTTTACTTCCATGGTGATTGGTCATCCAGTTCATAAATCAATGGACACATTCGGTGTGTTTCTGTGAAATTTGACAAAATTGGTCTATATTTATAATAATCTATTGTGATTAGTCGTGTAACCCCTTCCCCATTACCCAAATCATTCTTTAAAAGTGAAAATAAACATACTTTGACGTCCATAGTAACTGTAGTTACTGGAACAAAATCTTCCAACTATGAATAAACCACGGTCTAAATCTCCCATAAAACTGTTAAGTCTGTCCACCTTTGGAATCCAATAGACTGGATAGGTGTAACAATACATGTATCAATTGTTCCTATATTTTCGAAACATCAAATGGTTATTTTGTTAATAATAATCTTTCATTGCTGCAGAAACCGTTTTTATTACATGTACGTTAATTGTGACAAAAAAACGTGTCGAAAATTGGCCATTCCGAATACAGTAGCGATCCTCATGTTAGGGAAAAATGAAGGAATTACGAGATTTATTGTTACTACGGTAACAATAACGTGGAACTTAACGCCATCTAATGCTGTAAGCGCCAGCACAATATTATTAATCGGATAAAAATTAGAGATACATAACAAATAAAACAAAACAATAATAAACCATTAATTGTGGCAGATTAAACTGCAATCAAATTAAAAAGAAATAAGGTAAGGTGTTTAGGAAAGATTTTAATATACTCTATACGTCGAGCTGTATTTAACTCTTTTTCAGTCTCTGAAAACAAGGCTTGAATTTCATTTTAAAAATGGTTTAAATTACATTTTAATTGGCCAAAATTAAAATGGTTCCAATGAAACTAACGTTTAGGAATCAATAATATTTTTAATCCGATCACTTAATCAAACTAAGTTAACGCTAAATATGTATTACGAATTAACGGGTTCACTATAGATTTTAAATTAACCGTCGACTAGACAAATTTAGAAAAGATCGTTTGGTTTATATCCATTCTATGATCCTATTTTAAGCTCTATCCAAAATTATTTTGTCAATTTAATGCTTCATTATTGTGTTCCTTATTCGTCATTCGTTTTTAATTTTTCCAATCTCGGCGACAATAACAAAAATTAAAAAATCGTGTTGCCCTTGAAATAATTGAAAAATAATTTTTAATTTTTTAGTGGATAAGGCAAGTTATATTCCCAGCAGTATTCAGAATTCCTAAGGCTAATCACTAAAATATTAAATAAAGTTTATTTCTTACAAAAGCTTTTAATTTTCATCTTAAACAATGGATTTCGTAATAATTAAGAGAATCGTGAAATCTTAAAATGCAAAATAAAAACACGTATACAGCTGTGTTCTTTGTTGATAGGATAAAATTGTTGACGCGTCTAATTGTAATAGTTTAAAGCTTTTATCTAGAAAAACAACAGCTTAGAGTTGAACAAGATCAATAAGGAAGTCGATAGAAATATTATACAAACTACTTACTTCTCATAATCATCACATTCATATCAGTATAGGAATTAAAACTAGAAACATAAAGTCTAGATTCTCTCTCCCAAAACCAAATATTAAAGATCCGTATATATCCATAATTAATCCATCACCATTATGACCGAATACATTATAAGCAACCAAAAATTAAGGATTTTGGTGGATTGCGCATACAAATTTGGATATCTGCATATGCGGATCAATTATTTTAATTTTCCCATGATATTGCAGAAAAAATTGAAACCTTTTTAAATATATATTTATAACAGAAATGTAAACAATATTTATTTGTTTATTCTAAAGAAATCTTAAAATAATATTAATTTAATATGGTCAATATTATTAAATTTCTAAGTAGGTTTCCAAGAAACTAGTTTTTGTTTTTTATTATGTTCACAAATGTAACATTCTTATAGAATTGCTGAAGTGTAATCCCTTAAGACAACAATAATGCGATACATATACTGATACGCTCTTTTCAAAAGAATACTCAATCTCGAAAATTAAGGCGTAGCACCATAATAGGAAGACTAGACTGAATGATTTACAAGGAGAGGCGTTCTCTAATTGTTCTAAAGGTCTGCTGTGGTAGTTTTACGAAAACTATGACCTGATGGGGGGGGTAAAAAGACCTTTTAATTATGGTAATTGAAGGGAGTTCTAAACAAAATTTTTAATGGTTCACGTGATTTAAATGAAAATGAGTAGTTTCTGCTTTCCACCAACACGTAACAAAGGAAAGTTGGACTTATTGACACGACCAATGAACTAATCGATACGAAGAATTAGACACACAGCAAATTCTTCGGGAACTAAGCGGCAAAAGCGAATTCAACAGTTGGACTTATCCAATGCCGAAATACCAAGGTTTTGGTTTTATTTAGAATGGAGTTCTTCCACTATTGATTTATGTTAGGCGCAAAAGACATAAAAGCAACTTGTACGCAAGCTTTGTAGGTGATCAATAATAACAGTGCATTCACAAGTAATGAAATGATTATAAATATGAAGTTGTTATTCTTATTGATCAGAGCATACCATTCTTTAAAGGAAATATCTGACCTTTTTATATAAATATATCGCTACTATATATTATTTACGCCAGAACTTTAAATAAATGAATGTTTCTTAAGAGGTTATTTTAAATATTGAAAAATATAATAAGTAAAAAATTGATATGGGACATAATTAAGCTCACGAACGGTGCTGGGCATTAGTTCAGAAATTACAGGAGTCTCGGTGTCAGATAACTACGGAGGAAATTATGTACTCACAAATCGTTATGTTGTTACAATAATGATATTGATATCAGGTGTAAGAAACCATTTTTGATATTGATTCCATAGTGGCATACGGTATTTGGATAACATTTTGAGCTACCGTATTTCACATTCATGAATATCTCCTTATATTATATTCACCCTTTTATTAAACCTCTTTTATACAAGACCCTCAACATAGAAGACCCTTCTCTTTACATTGTACCTACCCTCCCAGTCTAGAATGTAAGAGACACTGGGTGGCTTCCATTGCGTTTCACGATACTCATGTTGGATGTAAGTCCAAAAATTATAATAATATTTGTGTCATGTAATTACAGAAGGAAATTATGGACTCACAAATCGCAATGTTACTGCAGTGATCTCGATCTCAATTACATGTACTGTATTGTCGATCCCAGCCGCTGATCTTGCCGTAATTTTTGGAATTAGCGAAATTATCAAGGAAATCGAGGATAAAATTAACTGAATTTAACGAAAGCAATTGCAATTTCTTTGCATTCTATGAATAAAATAAATGCTATATCATCACTGTTTTCGTGAATTAAATTAAATAACTAACCCAGCGATAAAACCACACGCAATAACCACAAACAATTAAAATACATGTAATACATATACTCATTTTAAAAACTATGTACATGTATTTAAATAAACTTTCTTTTAATAAAAAGACTGCATACCGATACATGTACATTGTATGTTGTCTGCACACACCCAAATAATAAAAAACTGCACATATTGTACATGTAATAAAGTAGTACATGTACATAGAATTTGAATTCATTACTTACTACATGTATATAACGATAACGAGTATATCCCATTTGCTTTCTATCATTTCAACAAATTCACGTATTTTATCCAGTAAACTCAGAGATGGAATCAAACCATTGTTATGAAGGTGAATATTGTCAAGAGGATGAATCCTGCGATGAGTGTTTAGTTCATTCACATCACTCATGATTGTAGTAAATATACTGATTGCGAACAAAATAAGCTCTGCGTTCACTGTTTAAAATATCACAAACGAATTTATAACGATGCGAAGATATCGACAATCTAATAAAAGAATGCAACAAAATCAAATATGAATTATTCGAATTGATTTCTTTTGAAAGATTTATTAACGTTGAATAGGAGGTTTTGGGTGGATTAACCATTGAATGGATTGAATATCCAAAGTGGAGTCATGAAGAGAATAAATTTATATAAAATGGAGAAAGTAAAGTTGTTGAAATCATTACACATTTCAAAGCAAATTATTCTGCAATAATAAAAAAATTTCTAAAGTGAAAGTTTACTTTTTGCATTCTGATATAATTAAATTTTTCAAAAATAGATTCAAAATGGGCCCTAAATGCTATGATTACGGCAACTTTGATAACATATTATAATCCAGTTACAAACGATTACACGAGGGTAATGACTAATGCGTTCTATGGTTGATATGATTAATGACTATAGCGATCGTCACAAGCATAGTGAAGATGAAATCAAGTACATGTACTCATCATTGTAATGAATGTATGGATTGTCAAAGGCGATGAGTGTTTTGAGTAATTGCACAACATGCAAAAAATGATGGCTGCGATGCTGAATTAAGTATCACAAACAAATTTATAACGATGAATTGTCTAACGGATATAAAGATATTGACAATCATATAAAAGAATGCAACAAAATTAATTATAAATATGCAAATATATTCGAATGGATTCCTTTTGAAAGGTTTACTAACGTTGAATATCTTGAAAAGGAGGTTTTATAAAATATGGAAATGAGAGGGCGAAATAGAAGTTATGTTGAAAACATTACACAATTCAAAGCGAATTATTCAAGAGTTTATACACGTGGTAAAAAATTGTCATTTTCGTAGAATATTCAATAGTAATAGTGATGAATTATTCAAAAATGCTGATCTCCGTAAATAAATGTACGAAAACCGTATCTTTTTCCGACATGTCCTTTTCCTTGAATTGTATATGACAAAATTTTTTTTTGGTAAATTTTGCGTTATCGTGAGGCGCATCTTATCATGACATACTGATAGCCAGTTTTGGGAAATTTCGAAGTCAGACGCGCTTGTTATGCGCTGATTTTTATTGTTATCATTATGCGCTTGCCTTACCTACATCGTGGGAATGAACAGATAAAAAACTTATTAAATTAGTGTTTCAACTTAAACTTAATAAATAAATATTTATAATATATTAAATATTTATAATATATTAAATATTTATAATATATTAATCGATAAACTAAAATGAAGGCGTATCATGATCATTTGATTTAGATGACTGAAGGATCGCAGCAATAAAGAATTGCGTTTTTTATATTAGCTAGATTTAGATGACTGATAGTGGTGAAGGATCGCAGCAATAAAAGGAATTGCGTTTTTTTTATTAGCTATCTTCTCTATCTTCTTTTACGCGACAAATAATATACGAGTATTCATTTACGCGAAAGTTATAATATTTATCAAACTACAATTAATTTATATCGTAAGTCATCATTACGAGCAAAATATTTTTTCTAAAACGCGATACATTCGGGAAGCATATATTAACGAAATTCTCATTTATTTTATTATTAGTAAAGATGGTCGACTATAGCACGATCGTTCGATATGATGACCTCTGTACTGATCTTTTGTTAGATAAAGTAGAGTTATGGTATGTAGTCAATAATTACGCGCCTTTCTGCAAAGTTTACACACAAATCTGAAAAATTATGTTTCGCATTTGATTGTTCAATATATATATAGGTTTAAAACACATAAAATGGACTCTCAATATAAACCTATTGATCCGAACGATGCATCCTCAAAAGACGCGTATCATACGATCATTCATACGCTCAGGTTCATTGCTGCTAATCCAGATAAAAGTGACGCTGCTGCTCAAATGCTTTCAAAGTAAGCATCTTTAATATAGGCGTACCAAAGTTTTAATGCTTAAACGCGTTTAATTATTAATTTATTCAAAATATAGGTCAAATGTCTTCCAAGAGAGACTACCTGAACTCGATCTAAACGCAAAAAAGCCATCTAAACAGGCTAAAGTCTTTTCTGAGTAAGTATTAGTAATGAAGAAATATAATAATTTATTGATTTAACTGTAATTTCTCTAAATTTTAGGCATTTAAAACGATACCTAAACATGTACCACCCAGATGCCGGGTTTGAGCTAGGGGAAACATTGCGTTATACTAATTCCAAAAAAGCAGAGGCATGTATCCTCTCGATTAAACGTTGGACTAAAGGCGAGATTATACGATATTGCAATGGAATTCTAGTCGAATTAACCAAGGAAGAGGAATCAAAGTTGGATGATGAAAAAGATTTTTCTATAATCGCCTCAGCACGTAAAAAAAGAAGTTCTATTTATGTTGGACCTGGTCGCTTTGTCAATGTGAGATCTATTTCTTTTTCTTATAATATGTAATTCTCGTCATTAATTATTAACTGTATACATGTATAATTCTAGCATGATTGTGATCCGAATACCGAAGTAAGTCATTATTTGACAATTTTTGCTTGCTATTTTAGATTGGGAATTTTCTAAATTTTATTTTATAATAGTTTTATATACAAGGATCTCAACACATTGTCTCTTTTCAAGCCCTAAGGGACATTGAGATAGGCGAAGAAATTACCTGTTTCTATGGAAAAGATTATTTTGGTGATAATAACTGTGAATGTTTATGTCTGACTTGCGAAAGGTGCTTATTGTCTGATTTAAGTTGCATAATTTTAAATTATTTACTAATACGTTCAAGTCTATAGGCGAAAGATGGGCGCTTTTGCGGATAAAAAAGGCAAAGGCAAAGAGCCTGCATATCTAAATTCTTTTGATGTCAATGGTAATAGTAATCAAGAGGAGCTACAATCTCCGGAAATTGGTGTGCGTACAAGAAGATATCATAAAGGTATAATTAACTTAAATTTTATGTTATAAATAATATCACAAAAACTTACCAAAATATCACTATCTTGTTCTGTTTCTTTTTCTTTTAGTACACTCTTCTCAAAACGCAAAGCAATCAAAGAATACGGCATCAGACTCTGCTAGCTCGTCAAAGACCCAAAATAGTAAAGCAACTTCCTCACCGAGAAGGCAAGCTCCAATTCTGCAGTCTCAAACATCAAGCTCTTCTCTGAGACTCCAACAGTCGAAGTCAAAGCAAGCTTTTTTAACACAATCTCGGTCTGAAGAGCAAATGCAACGATGCAATAAGTCTGAGAAGACACCAAATTTTGATAATAATACACTGCCAGCAAATTTTTATCAAAATCGATCACCATACGGATGTTCTACCTCGCGAATGCAAATTCATGCAACTGGCTCTCAACATATCTTGAATCAATCTCAATTCAGTTCATTGCATTCACCCGCTACGAATAACGTTCAGTCTGATCACGCCGTCAATCAAACTCTAAGGACGAGTTTTCCGTGGTCAGTCTCTCAAACAGTACGGCCTGGACAAGTTGTAACCGTTGGCTGTTCTCTTACAACTGGTTTTTATGTGTCCACGACGCCGGGCCATGCGCAGCAAGTAGCCGGCTCTAAACCACCTAATCAAGATCATCATACTCAACCCTGCCAGAATGATCGCATATGCCATAGGTGTCGTAGGCACTTCAAAATATTCAAGACAACATGGCCTATGCGAGTTCTGGCAGGGGAAGTAAATAAAAACATAAAAAAAAGAACAGTTGATAAGGTGGAATTAGAGCCGGCTATAAAGGGGGAGGAGGAGAGGCCATTGAAGAGGAGAAGAGTATAATGGCCGCCTCAGCAGTGAGCTCCTTTTTGCTGGAAATGCGACTGTGCGGTAGGCAGGTCGTTTTCTCAGCAAAAAAGGAGCTCCGATTCATCAGTAACCGAATCAAGAGATTAGGTTTCTGATGAATCAAACTGCTGGGGTTCGTAGGGGAGTATTGGGGTTTTGATAGTGGGTAGAGGTTTAGTCTTTTTTCACTTCAATCATGTATATTGAACAATAAAAATTGAATTCTATATATCAATTATTCTTTGACTATACTGCTTTTTTGAATCTTTGTATCTTTGCTTGTGCGCGTATAAGTTTTGTTTGAATTAGGATTAGAGTTGCCGAAACTATATATCGTTAGTTTAGATTATCTAAAACTACCAAAACTAACCGAAATAGTTCACCTCTAAATTAGGATGTCGTCAAGTTGATATTTTATGTCTAACTGCTTTAGTAAAATAGATGAATTTAACATTTGAATTTTATAATAATGTAACTGATTATTGTTACCATAACGATTAAGTTACCACTATACAAACATATTCTCTCTCTGGTTTATTATTTACAAAATGACAACGTCAACCTTGTTCACTTCCATATCTCTGCAACATCAATTAAACATGTAATAATTTAGGTAAACATCTCCGGGACCAAATTCAAGTTCATCAAGAAAATATTTGTTGTCCATTAAATTTAAGCAATTAAAGACACCGATTTTTTGCTGCAAACGTACATTTTAAAATGAATTTAGGATGCATCAGAAAAAATCAATACATACTAATTTTGCTAGTAACAATGCATCTTTCATTAACTGTTGGAGTCTTTCTTTAACTGCGTGTTCTTTTATTTTTGGCATAGTAAAAAAAGATATACAGCGTCAATTGATTTATGAACTGGATGGCCAATCACCGTGGAAGTAAAGGATAGAATGAAAGAAATTCGTGATTTATTTTCTTGAAGCCTAAAATATCTGAATAAAATCAAGAATCTAACTTGGTGAGAATATTAGAATTCAATATCTCATGTTTTACTTCCTCGTCGTTTTTGAAATAGACAACCTCACTTTTCTACTAAAATTTTTCTAATTAATATTACCAAGGGGATGTTAGCTACCCGGGTGCTTTACGTTACGAATTGCGGTAAAAATTATAAATTAACATTATATTCCTTTGGTTCTCATTATATACAATTATTTATATACTTTTAATTTATTAATAATTATAGAGCTTATGTATTATTGTTATTATTATAATTATAACTAAAATTAAAATAGATAAAATTTTATAAGAAATTTTTTTGTTAGAATACAGAAAGTAATGATATAGATATAATTTTAAGATACATTATTTTTAAAAATGAATTTTATTATATTATTTGAATATAATTTTAATAATTGAATTCGATATAGATTGCACCATTAATCGAATTTGAGCGAAAAGCTTTAAGATTTGTGTGTAAAATAAATCGATTACATAGTTAATAAGTAATCATACCATAGATTATTTCATATTGGTGCTTGGTTCTAAATCTCATCTTTAATATTGTCTCTATAATGAGGACCAAAAATTCCTGAAATTAAACAGAATTTTTTAGTTTTCAATAAATTTACTACAGATAATGCATCCCTTTGAGAACAATCAAAAAGGCAGTATGCATTTAAGAAAATGTACGTACGGAAAGAAAAATATAGAGCTCCTATAAGTTGCAAATCATGTGTATAACCAATCGTTTACACGTTTAACGTTAGCTTAATACATGTATAATGAATGTGCTGATTGTTATTGAATAGATACTTCTTAGTTCACAATACTCATGATTGTTGTAAATGTACTGTATTGACTGTTTCAAATATCATAAATGAATTTGTAACGATGAATTGTCTAGCGGAGATATCGACAATCTAATAACAAAATTGAATATACGTAAATATAAAAATATATTCGGATGGATTTCTTTTGAAAGGTTTACCAACGTATCTTACAAAAGGAGGTTTTGGGTCAATTTATAAAACAACCTGGTTGGAGAAATTAAAGTTGTGCTGAAACCATTACACAATTCAAAGCAAATTACTCGAGAATTTATACACGAGGTAAAAAATGAACATTTTCTAAAGTGAAAGCAAATTACATTTTTTCTAATACAATCAAATTTTTCAAAAATAGCATTGGACTGCTCTTAAATGCAGTGCGCTCTATATTGATTATTACGGAATAACCAAAAATCATGAATATTCAATGATGCAAAGATCGTAAATATATTGCGAAAAATTAACTTGGAATCAAAAATTATACATGTGCATGTAGTACATGTAGCAACGATTCACTACTTAACGTATCTCAATCGGCGTTTACGTTAAATCTTTCAAATATTCTCGATAAGTTCAATATGAAATTCTTAGGTGAAAAAACGGAGGTTCTATCAACACCTTTAGTTTCCGCCAAAGATATTAGTCAATTTGACGATTCAAAAACTCCATGAGGGATTATCAAATATGGGGGGAAAGAAATATTGGACG
>CAJVPS010002644.1:0-11798 GCA_910591765.1 Ambispora leptoticha
AATACTCGTAAGTATTGGCACTAGGAAACCTTTAGAATAACTGTAATCCCCTTTACCTTTATAAATAATTCAGTCTTTGCCCTCAAAACTTATTATAAACTATATTTGTGGTAAAACCTACCTTCCAGAGTATAGTTTGTAATAATATATACTAAAAATAATATAATAACTATTATAATATAATAATAAATAAAATTTTATCTAGGTATAACTAGTTATAATTTATAAAATTTTGAAGTTATAATATATTATAACAAATAATAAATAAGTATTCTATATTTACTATATTATTTTTAATATATATTTATATTATTAATTTAGATAATTAATATTTTTAATTAGATTTTTTTTAAATTTTCTTTTATATTTTATTTATTCTTTCTTATATTATTATTTATATTATTTATAATTATTAAATTATAATTAGTTATTCTCTGAAAATATAAATTAAATTAATTAATTCTATTTAATTTATATATAAATATTATTAATTTATTTACTTTCATATTCATTTTATTTTCTTATAAATATATTCTCTCTATTCTGTAATTTAACTTTAAATCTGAATACTTTTCAAATAATAAAAATTATAAGTTTATAAATTGAAACTATTTACTTTATATTATAAAAATTAAAATTTTATATTTTTAAAACAAAAAGATTTATTTTTTTATTATTAGATTAAAATATAAAAATATTAATATTTAAAATTGAATATTATAAATTAATTATATTTATTATAAATTTTATTAAAATAATTACTTTTATCTTTTATATATAATAATTAAAATTAATATAATACTTAAATTTTTTCTTAATTAGTAAATAATTTAAGTATTTTATTACTTTTTAATTATTATATTTATATTTTTATATTAAATATATATATATTTTTTCTAAATATAAAATTTCTTTTTATATATAAATAAATTTAAAGTTATATAATATATTTATAATAAGAATACTTACAAAAATTTATGAATTTTAACAAATAATATAATATGAAAGCTGAAATATTAATTAATTATTAGTATATAATATATCTTTATTATTGCAGATTTTTTTGAATTTTGATAATATGTCAGATTTGTTAAATATTAAAATATTAATTAACTATTAGTATATAATCTGAATTTTGATATTTTAACATTTTTCAAAATAATTTGGCAAGTATTTTTAGTTGAAAATTACAAGTAAAATCTAAATAATTAACTATTTTATATAAAAATATATATCTTTTTTATATTAATTTTATATATAAGTAAACTTTTTTGTGACTGTTAAGAACTAATGATTTTTTAAAAGCAACAAGCTTTAACTTTTTCTTATTTATTAATAAAGTAATATGCTATGTTCAAGTATTTTTGTGATTTTATGATTTTCATATATATGTATATATATACAGTATTAAAATTTTTTTCAATTTTATAATCTGCAGCATTCCTTTTTGTGTATCAGGTTGATGGCACAGATCACATTGCAATTACATGTAGTAAGACTCAAATTCATGATCAGTCTGGCAAATAAATTAAATACAAATATGAGAAATACAGAAATCGATGTTTGAATCTAACTTGGAGTACTTAGAAAAAATGTTAGTGAGACAATTTTATATTTCAATTCTAATCCTAACTATTAACCTAATCTTTCTTTAAATCAATCCTCGATATTACAGTGGAATTTTTCGGGCTGTGTCACCACTTTACACACAAAAGGGACGTAACCACGGAAGTAGGAACAGGTAAAAGAAGATCGGTTTACATTGATTTAAGAATAAACCAATCAAATCGCAAGTTATGAAAAATTAATAACATTTTGGTTAAGATAAGGGTTAGGATGATAATCTAAAATTCGCGGTACAAGCTATTTTTCGAAAATACATGTACACGTTTGAATTTTTTTCCTTTAAACATTATTTTGCAATTTGATTGGTCTACTCCTATGCTTTTTTGGGGGATACTGTTCAACGCAAAATCAATTGCTTGCGTTTATGTACAACATTACACAATACTTGTGCATCAGAATGTACGTGTATTGCAAAATAAATTTATGTAACATTTTAACGTTTCTAGTTTTCCAATTATCATTATCCTTCAAAATGAGGTTGTTGTTCTTGGTGATGGAGGTCTAAAATATTTTTTTGGGACTTATGACCCTCGGATCGAAGACTCGTATAGAACTGAGATACAAGATACGGGCGAAGAGGAATACATTAGAGATGGTGAAGGTTTCCTTATTGTATACTCATCCTATTACGATTTCGGAGTGCAATATATCAGATTAAAGGTTCTGACTCGGTTCCCATAATGCTTGTTGGGAACAAATGCGAAAAGATAACTGAACGTGAAGTTTCACGCGAAGAAGGACTAAAGTTGGCTCGAGAACTTGGGTGTGTGTGAATTCATTGAATCTTCGGCGAAAACAGGTGTAAATGTTGAAAGGGCATTTTATACTGTTGTCAGAATGATTCGGTATGAATGCAAGGGTAAGATTTCCAGAAGAAAGAAGAAGCTATGTCTAATATTATGAATTTTATACTTTTAATCTTTGATTGCATTCAAATTTAGTTATTATGTAAATTTAAAAAATAATAAGATATTATAATTTTTAGATAGATATAATCGCAATACATTTTGTTTACACTGTATGTAAATGAATATTCAGAGATGATGTAAGTACAGTCAAACCAATAACGAATACATACTTGAATTATTATAGTTTGTTATATAACGAAAATGTTTGAAAATTTTTTACAATATATCTACTGTTCTTTACAAAGATTTAAAATTTGATAGGTTAAAGAAATTAGATATTTCTGTATCTCCTCTTTAATTTAGCAATAGAACTTTCAAATTTGTTTCCGGCCACTGAAGACAATCTTAGCTAAGTTAATTAATACATGTATTAATTTTGCGCTTGCGAATTAAAAGTTAGCTTTTTTACGTCAATTAAAACTTAGTGAACTAACAAATTAAAAAGTTAAAACTTGTTTTCTTTGCCACGAAAAAAAATTAAATTTTTATAGTACATGTACGAAATTAGAAAATGTTCAATTTAAACTTTTTGCCCATTGCTCAAGTCTAGATATTTACATAGCGATATATCCTTCCGACACCATTCCCATCAAATTTTATATGTTGCATGTACTTTTAAAAAAGTCGACGGAATTTTTGATGAGAGTATTGGCGCAGATTGCTTTTAATTTTGACTATTTCACTCCGTAACGTTTAATTGTTTATATCGATATCCATGTATGAAAAGATAACAATAAAATAAGTGTAATAATGTAGTGGACAGTTCTTAAATTTTTCCTTTAATATTATTCTTTAGTTTCATTTGCATGTTCTACATGGATCCTTCGCCACGCATAATCTAAAATAGATCTTAAAATGTATAAAAAGAACTTGCTTTCGCTATAAAAATGAAGATATGCTTGGAAACATATAATTAAAAGTTGAATTATCTTAATAAATGTGCTTTTGTTATACACTTTATCGATAAGTTGAACCTTCTTATCGATTCATGTGTTAAGCCTTGTTAGTTTTATTTTTTAAAATGTCTTACAATTATCTTCAATATCCGTCAGACCTTAGATAGGTTAATTACGTTATCCAAACACACCCTACTTCCGTAAATACATGTAGCATTTCCCATTAATGTAAGTTTATGAATCACATGTATTTAGCCGAATAATGAAAGTACTAAGGACATAGGGTTTTTACATTTTCTTTTCGTTATAATTTATTTTAAAGAAAACTTTTATTATAATGATAAAAGATACAGTAATATATACTGTATACAATAGTTTTAAAAAATTCTATGTGAACTAGCTCTAAATTAAATTGCTACCATTTACTCCCATTAAATGGCCCGCCCGTCAAATAAGATTACTGGCCAGATTTGATTCGTGCCAAACCAAATCCCTGGCGGCAATCCTTAGAATCATTCTGAAGCGTATAATAAAGAAAACTATTTAAAAGTGGTTTTTTGTGCGTTGATTGTTCAATTTTATACTCTTACAAGTATTTGAACTCTAATGATTTTTGGCAATCAATTGATTTTGTTGCATTGCTTGCATCAGAACTTTTGTTTTTTTGTTTAGTTATTGGCAGATTTCGCTTTATTATGTTTTCGTTTACATTTGACGTTCTACGAAGATTCACATTTTAAGTTCTCACATACTAAAAATAAAACACGCGAAAAATAGATACTCTTATTATTGATTGCTTATTTTTAATTAAGCTCTTTTATATTCATTTTTTGTATTTTGATTATTTAGTTAACATAGAAAATTTTAAAATTTTTAAAATTTAAAATTCTCAGATACATTTTGCAAACCAAACCAAAATAACTTAACTTTAATAAGATACAGACGAATTTCCATATAATCATATCCTCAGAATATGAGAAATTGTGCTTATAGAGAGGTAGCGATTATGTGGAGGTCATTTCTTATGTTTTATTAATAAATCGTGAATTGGGAAAATGTGAAAATACATGTATTATTAATTTTGCGATTGTATGGAAGGTGACTATAGAGCTTGACTTATTTTTTCTAAATAATAATTTTTATAAAAAATTCGTCAAATCAACATAAAGTTGTTGAACTTTGTGTTTTGCTTGTATTCTTAGTTCATAAATGCAGTCGCATCTCGATATAGTCACAGGGTTAATAAACAAAATTGGATGTGACTAAGATAAAAAAGTGAGTATAAAGTGGTTTAAATTCTTAATGTTACCTGCTAGATCCTTTTGATTTAATTAAAGATCTTTTGCAATTGTGACAAGACTTTAAATTTAAGATGCCTAATATAATATCTACAGATATTTTATCAGCACTTAGATATATTAAGTCTTTGTTTTACTAACATTTACTAATTCCTGCTCTTTACAATATTATAATTTAAAAAAGAGATCATTTTACATCAAACTATTCCAAGAATTAAAATTTGTAAGAAATGACACTTACCTCATATGTTGGTACAAACTCTCATAAATTTCATAAACATCAATTTTTAGATTGCTATTTAAAATTTAATTGAACTAAATTTTGTTTATTAAGAAATTTTCGGATACAAAGAACCAATGAGCTTTATTGCCTATAAACTGCCTTTAAATTCAAAATCCCTCCCAATACAAGCATATCATTAATCTCGTTATTTTTTACATTCATTGGTCATTAATCATGATATAACGATAACTGTGGAGAAGATCATTAATTTAAAGTTCTCTAATCCTACAAGTAGATATTGCATATTGTTAAAATCGCGTTAAAAATGCAAAATGTAAATATTCCACATAATACATCTTTAAATATTATCGTTATGTACATGTATTACGAGGTTTTCGCATATCGAAATGGAGATTCTTGGAAACTTGTCATGTAACTTAATAAAAGGTCAATCCCTCAATCTTCGCTTGTTTGGTCTTGACTAATGATTTATACTTTCCTTAGTTACCATTTTTAATGTTATCACTGTGACAGTAATATGTATTCAGTCGATTTAATGATAGATTGAGTTAATAGAAAACAGCTCGTATACGTAGTCGCCAACGCTAATTAAATTCTGACTGTATGAAAATTCTACTTACTTATCGTTTTGATATGAAAATGCAATTATTCAGAGATATGTATGTTTAGAAACTCGACGCTTTAAATCATTCTTGTTATAATTACCATAGTTTATGCACAGAATATCTAAAGTAAAGCATTGCGTATTATCTCTTATTTACGAAAGTTAAATACGTATGCCAACAAATATTAATGTTTAAGTTACGAAATTAACTGATTCATTAAACGAACGTACGTCCTTTGAATGAAAAAAAATATGAATATTGTATTTCCTATTCTCAAATTGAGGCTAAAAAAATGCCACAAAACGACAGGTAGCATTTATTCATATTGCTATGTCAACTATACATTAAAGGTATCCAACACAAGAAACTTAGATTAAAATGCTAAGTGCAATAGAAACGGTGTAAATTATATTAGAGATTCTAATATAATTTACAATATTCATAAATGAAAAATAGAAATGTAGAGAAATCTATTGATAATTTTAGAATATTTAAAAAAATTCATATTATTAAGCATCGTTTCTTCTTTCTTTCAGGATTTCCTCCATACAATTAGTCTATATCATTCTGACAACATCATAAAATGCTCTATGAATGGTTTTCCCAAATTCGACGAATTTATCTCTAAGAATTCGGGCCTTCATTCCGTGAAACCGCCCGGTTAATTATTTATATCAAATATATTGCCAACAAGTATCATCACCAATTGATTTCACCCGTATCTACTTTTACTTCTAAACACATGGTTAATCATCAATAACAACTTGAACTCTTCAATTATGATATCATAAGCCTCCCTCGTTAAAATGATTTAAACAAAATTGAATCACAAGTGCTTTTTATATAACTGTGCGTATTTTAATTATATACATGTACATATACATGTATGTAAAATTTTAAATAATAAAATAATTATGTTTATAAATAAATTTAACCAAAATTACTTTCACCAGAACTGTACATACAGTGGCTCACAAAAGAAACGCAACACGGAAAAAAACGGCGAGGTATTCGTATCTCGCCGTTTTTTTTCCGTGTTGCGTTTCTTTTGTGAGCCACTGTATATTGATGTTAACGACTTGAAGGAAACCTGAACAAACCGCGGTTTAAGCCGGGACCGAACCGGGTTGACTCTAGATTATCGGACCGTGGGACCGTAGCACTGCGCCACAAGAGCGAAACCAAGTTTTAAGTCGGTCAAATTTAAGTCAAGGTTTGGGGTTATGGTTTATTATTACAATTAGTCGTTTTAATTGCAAAAATGTTTCAATTTCTTTGTGCTTGCGTGTATGTTTTATTCTTAGCTTAAACATTACAATTAAAATTTATGCACGCGATTAAACCGGTCTATACGCCGGGTTTCAAACTATGACCTCAATAAAAGTTGTGACCCGGTTTGACTTCAACTATAAGGTCGTTGACGTGGGACCAAATCGGACCGTTAACATCCCTAGTTATCAACCCTCTTATACATATATCAACAAAAATTCCAACATAGAAGGATGATTGTACATTTAGTATTAACATAGGGCTGGATATAATTTACAAAATGGAATTTGTACATCGTTACTTTAGAAAATATGTTAATACAGGACATTCAAGCTCTAGTTGGCGAGTTTGAAATTTTCGCCCAGCAGAGGGAAATCTACATTGTATTTCCTTAAGGATATCGAATTGATTATATTTGAAAATAAACAAGCATATGTTGAGCAAACTATAGCCGTCATAAAAATAACAACTGTTTGCAGTTTCAAGTTTTATTTAACTGCTCCATAAGTGAAGGAAAAAAATACAAATTGAGAGCTTTTAGGAAGTGTAAGTTTGCAAGAAGTGGCTGTCGATATATGACATACCATTACGCGTCATTTATTAAACGAAACAGATTAACGTTAAGAAATAACATATTGTGAAAAGGGTCAACTGCATTCTGCTAGTCCAAATATTTTATTCGATGAACTTTAACTAATTGACTTGGTACAATTAAATATAGTATTTACTTGTGTTCCCATCCAATTTCGGCTATTAGAATAATATCGCTATATTGGAATAGATCAAATAGATAATTTAGCTATTGCAAAGTACATGTATTACCTTGACGTCTAGCAATAAATGCTCGGACAATCAGAAAAAAATCCTGCTATATCGAGCTTTTCCGCAGATCCCACAAACAGATTACATGTATTTCGAAATCAGCTATATATTTTTCTCTGTTCTAACGGAACCGTAGGTATATTGGGTTTCTATTAGCATCCGCTATATCGGATCTTTGTTTAGTGATGTGATGAAAATCAAAAAATTTATGTATCATCGATATAAACCGAGTTACTGGTTAAGCCGACATCTGGGAATTACATGTATCTGCAATTTTTCCACCAACGTGAGTGTCACTAGAATGAGAGGCGTTCTTCGTTAAATAACCAGCTCATAATAAACATTAAAATTTTCCAAACGTTGATAATAATGAAAGCCTAATTTTATTCTTCTCAAAATTCAAATCTTCTCTGCTATCTATTCATTTGCCTCTGTTTTGTCTTTGACTGTCAACTTAAGCAGCCATAGTTTGTCGAGTTGAAATAAGTTAAAACACTTTGCTTTTATCCTTATTCATTCTGCTTGACTTTATCTTGGGTTGCTAAATTGCTTCCATTTGTCCATCCATGAGGAAAGAGGACTTTCCAATTAAATATTGTGTTTATTTATTGTATATTTAAGCATGGAAAAGAGAAAATTTTGAGGCCTAAACGAATTGCTGCGGACGTATTCGTTATCGGTTTGATTTTCTGATATCGGTAACACACTTAATTTTCATTGGTTGTTGATTTTGGTTTTAGACATAATTATTGGTAATTGGTTTTGGTTACGAATATTGTTTGTGTATGGTAATCAATATTAAACTGCATATTTTTCTTGGTACATGCGCAATTGCAATCGCGCAATAATCGTTTGTGTATCAAAATCAAGTCATGTATAGTAACATAATTTTGTTATTATATAATGCACGTAACGTATAACGTATATCTCACCTACTCCCTCCTTATCCTTTGCTTCTAAAGTTTCTTAAGATGAGGTCATATAAACTTCTTGTATTTGGAGATAGTGGTGTAGGGAAGAAATCGTTGACGGTTCAATTTTGTAAAAATTATTTCTTAGAGAGTCACGAATCAATATTTGAGAATTCATATAGAAAAGATGTTATGATCGATGACGAACCATGTTCTTTAGAAATAATAATAAATACGGCTGAACAGGAAGAATATGCAGATATTAGCGGGATAAGAGATTATGATGGTTTCCTTCTCGTATATTCAATTACATCGCGGACAACATTTGAACGGGTAGAAATATTTCTGAATCAAATAAAACAAAATACCGACTCTGCGCCTATCGTTATTGTTGGCAATAAATGTGATAAAATGATTGAACGGGAGGTTTCACGCGATGAAGGGAAAAGAATGGCTCAAATTCTTGGATGTGAAGTCATGGAAAGTTCGGCAAAAACATGTGTAAATGTTGAAAAAGCATTTCACAATGTTGTCAAAACGATTCGAGTTACTCGTGAAGGTGCCAGAAATCCTAAAAGGCAGAAACGATGCTCGATATTATAAACATTTATAAATTTATATATTCGATTCTGAATTTTAATTTCGGGAGGAGAATATCTCTATTTTATCAAGTAGAAACACCGAAAAATATTTAAAATCCAGAAATATGATTAACTAGATTTTCGACAACTTTTGCTCCACATTATTTTTCCGTTGCTGAAAACATTGCCATTTTTTATTTAATTTTATTAACTATCTATGAGTAGAATTCCCGAATAGGAGATTAAGTTAAATATATTTTTATCAAAAATCTTCTGGATTTGGCCAAAAAATCTTTGGCCACAACGTTGGGGATTATTTTTTATAGTTCAGATTTATTCTTTACCAGTTGAAAATTTACTTCAATCTATTTGTAAGTTTGAAATTTTTTAATAGTAATACATATCATCGCCGTTTCTTTTCAATGAAAGTATATCGACATGTACGCATAATGACCACGCATTTATAATCAACGCCTTTTGCCATGCTAATATTGTGGTCTCTCTATCTTTACGATACCTATTTTACGTGGTTACTATCTTGCATTCGCTGTCTTAATGATATAATTATCCAAATTTTTTTAAAGAAGGAAAATAATTCATGTATATTTTACTTCAGCATCTTCTAGTAAGGTTTTAGTGATTTAGATCTAGAAAGATAGAATTATTAGAATGTGTAAACGGATATTGGTACAATTTTGAAAAGTAGTAACAATTTAGATTCCAGTAGCATTAACGTTTACTTTATTAAAGAAATATAGTGCTTAAAAATTTTATTGAGAAGCTTATTATTCTGATCATTTTCAGAAAAAACCGTCAAACTGGAAAGCGACCAGTTATATAATCTTTGTTCTCATTTAAAATTATAAATCTGTCAATGTTACTATTTCTTTTCCATCAATTGCTAAATTCTTATTATTACCAACAGAGATAAATCAATGATTCTTTAAGATAAATATGCATCAAAAAATATGTTTGTAGGATATTTTATTAAAATTACATAAATTTCTTAATTCCATAATTTATATGCCCTTATTCAAGCAAATTTTGTTTATAATCTTATAGCTTCAAGTAATAAGATAGATTATGACAACGTTAAAATTGTTATTAGAAAAACTTGTTATTAAATATATTATTTAACTATGACTGAAAAATAAATTCATTGCTTAATAAAATAATCATTTTTTTAGATATTATTTTAAAATAATAATTATAATTCAGGAGAATATTATAATGCAAAATAAAACCATATGCAATATCTAGGTTATTAATGGAATACTCCAGTTTATATTAAATATATAATTCATTCTGGAGCTGCACCAGAGTGGATTATATATTTTAATAAAACTGGTATACTTCATTAATAATCTTAGTAATATCTCAATATCTAGTAATTAGAATATTATGAAATATTACTATTTGATTTATCTATATAATAAACCAAATGATAAGATTCTAATCACTAGATTTTGGGATATTACATTGCATTATAAATATTTTTCTGTATTATAATATCTCTTTATCTATATACAATGTGTAACAAAAAAACTGGATATTTTAATTTTCTCCATAAATATTTATTTAAATAACATAAAAATTTTAATATATATACTTGAAAGTATGATAAACAACTTTATTTAAGACTACTTGAATACTTATCTTATTAAACTTTTTTATAATTTATATTTTTAAAATTAAAAATTTTTAATAATAAAAAAACTTAAATAAATTATTATAAATAAATTTGATTATTATTTTGTAAATTAATTTTAAGTAAATTTGTTTACTAGATTATCAAGTATATATATTTAAAATTTTATATAATTTAAATAAATATTTATTGAATAATAAACAAAAAAAGATTAAAAAAGTATTTTAAATTTTTTATAATTAATTTTTTCAAAAAAAAATTTAGTATAAAAATATTAATTATGAAAAATTTTATTAAAATAAGCTATTAAATACTTTTAAGTAAATTTTTTTACTAGATTATCAAGTATATATATTTATTGAATATAAATAAAAATAGTAATGATAGTTTTTTATAATATATTATATATAAATATTAATAAGTTTTTTATAAAAAACTAAGCTAAAATTTTATAAATATCTAATAAAAAGTTAATAAATTATTAATAAATTTAATTTAATTAAAAAATAATATTATAAACTATATTTATAAAGATAAATTTTATTCAAGATATTGTTATAGAGAATTGATAAATGGAGTTTTACTTGAATTCATCTTAATAATATAGGATTGGAAGAGACTGAAATAATTAAAAAATAAAGAGAGAGAAATTAGATTATATTTTTAATAATGACAAAGGTTTCTAAGATCTGTACCAATATTTATGAATATTGTCTTAATAAAGGATAATAAAATAAATAAATAAATAAATAAATAAATCAAGAAATTATAAAGATTAACTGAGTGAAGTCACTAGTAATCAATATAATTTATAATTTGAATTAATTAAATAATATAAACTATTAATCAAAGAAAGTTATAACTAAAAGTAAAACTTATAATACAAAAATCAAATAACTAAATAAATAAAAGTATATGGCTTATTTATAAGAAAAAAATAAATATAAAAATACAAATAAATTTATACAAATTTCTAATTTAATTTACATA
>CAJVPS010002645.1:0-11798 GCA_910591765.1 Ambispora leptoticha
TTAAATACATGATAATAAAGAATTTAAATTAGCAAAATATTAAATTATTTAAAGATAAATTAAGAAAAGAAAGAAAAAATAAAAATAATTAATAAGAAAATTATTAATTTAATTAAACTGTAAATTAAGTACAACACACATGACTAAATTAATATTTGAATAAGATTAAATATGGATAATAATATGAATTAATAATAAATTAAATTAATTAATATAAATTACTTATTCACCCAATTTAGTAGTGATCGGTAATTACTGTGCCACGTGCTGCGACTGCACTACATGAATAAGCTAATTAGTTATAATATTAAAATGAAATAATCCTTTGTTGATAATAAATGCTATTTTCTTCCAGTCCTTTAGATGCATTTTTACTTGTCAAAATCTACTTGCAAGATCTATAGTGGTGAAGTATCTGATATTTTTAAAAGAGTCTAACAACTTATCAATATATAAAAGAGAATATCAGTCTTTCTTTATTATTTTATTTAACTTTCTATAGTCAACACACAACCAGAATTTTCCATTCTTTTTTCTTACTATCATAACTGGTGCTGACCAAGAACTATCAGATGGTGATATTATTCCATTCTCCAACATCTTTTGAATTTTCTCTTTTAGAAATGCATTTTCTATTAGTAACTTACAATAATAGGACCAAAGAGTGATGAGTTTTTCTTCTTCTAAATATATTTCATGCTAAAGTATATCAGTTCTGCCAGATTTAGTGATGTCAAAAAGATCTTTATATGAATCTAGAACTTGATATAGTTATTATTGCTATTCTAAATCCAAGTCTGATTCTATCATAATTGGAGTTACATTGAGTGAAGGTAAAGGTAATATTTCTAATTGGCTATAAATCTCTTGTTTATTCTTGCATTGAGAATAATTATATCTTCTTCTGTCATGTATGCAGGTATTAAAATCTTCTAGTCTTTCTCATCAAATTTTTTCTTCTTCTTCTTGTCCTATAATCTTGTCACTAATCTTGACAAAATTTTTCTGTACCTCTATTTCTATCACAAGTTGCTCATTTTGCTCTTCATGTACTGTATATAGAGGTTGATCAACTAACTTCTCTTCTTCAAATTCATACTCTTCATCATCATTTTTGAGAACAGGTTTCTCAAGTTCTCTCTTGAGACCAATTAGCTTCATTATAGATCTCTGTTATGTACAGGTGACTGGAATAATTGTAGATTCTTCTTTTACTTTAAGACTTAAAAGTTCATCATCCCAATTCAGGATAGTTTTTGATTATTTGACCCATTAGTTTCCAAGTAATAGGTCATATTCTGCTTTTTCCATGATCAGAGTATCTACTTGTTAATTTAATCTTCCAAGTTTTATGTTCAGATCTTTTACTTCTCCTAGTGATCATTCTGACTTTCCATTTATTTCAATTAGACTAATATTTGATAGCCTATCAATTTTTCTGTTTATCTGTTTCAAGAATTTGATTGAAGTAATATTACTGACAAATCCACTATCAATTATAACTTGGATGAGATGTTTTTCTACAACTGCTTCACAATGAACTGCATCTACTACTTTTTCATTTTTCTTTTCTAAATTTTTATTTTCCTCTATAGTTTCAGTCAATAATTATTATAAGAATATTGTTAAAGATTTTTGAGGTTGACTTATACTCTGATCTTCTTCAGGTATGGATTCTAGTTTAAATGCAGAGTATTACTATTATTAGTAGTGATAATATTAGGAGATGGGAACATTATAGACTGTCCATCTAGAAGTTGCTATAACTGTTGTAATAATAAATTATTATCTGGTGCTGTGGTGATAGTATTAGTTCCAAGATTGGCTGGCTGTCTGGTATTCATGTTTCTTTCTGTATAGCTGTTGGCATAATATTCTATTTTATTGTATTTAAAGTACTTGATATTTGAGGTACTATTGTTATTATTATTTGTATTCTTTTTTGATAATCTGCAATCCCAGGCTATGTGATTGCTTTTACCACAATTATAACAAGTTTTGTCTTGATTAGGATGACTGCTAGAATTTTGATTATTCTGAGTGAATAACTTCTTCACTTGTTTAATAAGATCAGCTATGGCTTTGCTCATATCACTTGTTGAATTTGAAATAGAAAAGGGAATACCAAGATTTTGTGATATAAGTGAGATAGAATTAAGGAGATTCTGATATATTTGCCTATAACTTGATTTGGTACTGATTGTTTCTGTGATTGCTGAATCTAAAGTATTTGGATTTGATTTATTTACATAAAAGATAATTTCTGGCTTTAAGTATTTTACAAATTACTCAATATAGTAGATGACAGGATAAGTATTTATTGAATTAATCTTTCTGAGTAGCATACAAATATCCTTAGCATATGAAGTTATATCTTTATTTATTCCTTGCATTCTTAATTTTAACTGTTATTGCCATGCCAAGACTTGGGCATTAGTTCTAAATTGGGTAATAAAGGATTGGTAAAATGAATTATTATCATTATTACCATTTTAGTTGATAGACCAATCAACATTTGTAAGTTTTCTTTATTGATACCAGGTTGATACAATTTCTCTCAAATAGGTAGGTACTATCTTTACTTTTCTTGGATTTGTTATATTATTTGCATTTGCTACATGAGTGAATTCTTTAATTCAATTCATAGGATCTTTATGTATTCTACTACTGTAAAAGGGAAGTGATACTGTTGATAATTCAGTTTGTCTATTTTATTGTGCTGTTATAGCTTCTATTAATGGTCCTAAGGCAGTGGCTAGTACTTGTACAGCTTGATCTGCCATTTCTTCTTCTTGATTTCTTTGGGGTTGTAATAGGGGCGAGTCTAAAAGAATAGGAGGAAGAACTTCTTCTTCTTCCTCTGAAGATTCTTCTTCTGTTATATTTCTTGATTGAACTGGAGCTCTTCTTTTATGAAGAAGATTAGTGAAGAATGTGTTGGGAGTTAAGACTGAAGTGGATGATGAGGGGACTGGTGTAGAAGTTCTAACTGGTATGTTAACTGAGATACTAGATCTGGATCTTTGAGTGTAGTGTGTTCTCTGTTAATTAAATGCAGTAATTTCCTTGTGTAAGTTATAAATAATGTTAGCTATTTCAGTTATAGGATGAATTGAATATTTCTGAAACCAGGCTTGTAATTGATATTTGCTAATTGAAATATCTGTTCTTGATATATCAGCTATAAATAGATTATAAACTAATTGACATAAATTCTTTTCTTGTTATCTGGGTAATTGAGGTGGATCAAAAAGGTTGATTAATCTTTGAAGTTGTCTTTCTACTTTGTAATTAGTTGATTTTGTTGGATCCAGTTTGAATTATTTCTGTGATTGCAATTTTATTTCCAGTTTTTGTCTCTACAGAGGGGGTATCAAAAAGACTGTTACTATTTTAAGATTATGCATATATAATTATTTTAAAATAGTAATAGTGACTATATTCATGGTAATTATTAATTTTTATAGCTTCAAGAGATTATACAACTAATTATCTTTTCAATAAGATGGGATATGTGAGATTTACTTCTGACAAAATACAATTATCTTTTTAATAAGATAATTTATATGTATTTTACTTATAATAAAGATATAATTATCTTCTCAATAAGATAATATATGTGAATTTACTTCTAACAAAATGCTCTCTTAATAGAGCAAGAAGAAAATAAGATAAGATATATATGTTTATTAAAGAAAAATACTAATTAACTACTCTTAACTCAGTAGTAATTACTTCTACCAAACTTAATTATTCTTCTTGGTCACTTCTTGACTCTTTATATATAGTATTTTTCTTGCTATGCTAATTACAAATTATTTCTAACATAATATTTCACTTAATTTAGTCAAGAATAAGTAAAATTTTAAAAGAATAATCATAAAGAATATCAAATACATGATAATAAAGAATTTAAAATTAACAAAATATTAAGTTATTTAAAGCTAAAGCAAGAAATGAAAAAAATTTAATAATAATTAATTAGGAAATTAATTTAATAAAACTATAAATTAGATGTGACACACATAGCTAAATTAATATTTAAATAAGACTAAATATAGGTAATAATATAGATTAAAAATAGAATTAATTATAAATAAGATTAATTAGTAAAATTACTTATTTATCTAATTTAATAGTGATTGATAATTACTATATCACATGCTATAATTGTATCATATATTACACCATATCTATTATATTATACAAATAAGTGATTGATTATAATATAATAGAATTACTTAAATATTTACAACTTGTTACTTATTTAAATACTCTAATTATATTAGAAGAAATATCAGAAAAAGATTAATAAAAGTTCAAAAATAAAGTAAAGCTATACTTAGTAAAAAAAGAAATCTTATACAGATATAACAAAAAAAATCAGATCAGTTCTTGAAAGTAATTAAAGTTAATGAAATAGAAGAAGTATTATTTAATAATCATATAGTAATATATATTAGATATTTTAATATTAAAATAACTTATCATAAAATCATTTAAAATTATTATTGATCTAAAATGTATTTTGATATTAAAAATTATATAAAGATATATGATATATATCAATGTAAAGAAAAAATCAGAAGAAATAATGCACTACATCCTATAGAAAGTAAAAAATCTTTTAAGAAGATAAGAATAGATCTAATTGAACTACTCACATTAATAAAAGATAATTATAAGTACATAGTAGTCACTATAGACTATTGTATTAAATGAACAGAAGCAAAATCAATCTTAATTAGTTTAGCAAAAGTAATAGTATCATTTTTATATGAAGATATTTTCTGTAGATATAATTTTCCAAAAGAAATAATATCAGATAGAGGAATAACATTTGCTAATGAATTGATAAAAGAATTATTTGAAAAATACCAGATCAAATATCATCTATTAATACTATATCATTCTTAAACTAATAAACTTGTAGAAAGATTAAATAGGATATTATGTGATGCTATTGGAAAGTTAGTTCAACTATATAAAAAAGAAATATATCTTTAGCACTTTTCACTTATAGAACAATAAGACAAAGTTTAATAAAATTTATATTTTTCTATTTTATCTATAGTAGATAAGCTATTAAGCTACTAGATCTTAAATTAAAATTAATTAATAATGAAGAAGATATTACTTCAAATAAATTAGTTAAAAGTGTTTGTACTATTATAGATAGATTAAAATTAGACAGATCTATCACTCAATAAAATATAACAAAAATAAAAAAAAACTTATCAACAAGATAAAAATTACTAATCTTTCTTTATCAAAGATAAAGTCTAAATGAAGAGAATGAAAATTCAGTATTGACATCATGAAAAATTAGCTCAGAAATAGAAAGGTTCATATTATATTTATCAAATTTTTAATAAAGATATCTATAAATTAAGAATATTAAATAATAAAATTCTTAAAAATTCTTATAATAGTAACTATTTGAAACTTTATCTTGAGAATAATAGATTGAAATCTAGAATTATTATAGAAAATTAAATATTTCTAGTTCTGGCAAATCAGACTTCAGTACTAATGAGCTATGACTTTTACTGACATAAAGAACTAATCAAATAAAAAATAAAACTTTATTAATTTTATAGTAAAATCAAATAACTAACATATCTGCTCAAAGTCTTATCATCTTGTTAGTAGAAGAATATTATCATCTTAAAAACTATTATCTAAAGTATATTATTCATAATCAACTCTTTAAAGTATCATATATTTACAGCTCTAAATATTGGGATAACTCTCCTCATACCAGTTACCAATGCTATTAATATCTAGAAGTTAAAAAAATTATTCTAACTGAAGATTAGTTAAAATAATAATATCAAGATTGCTAGTATAGTTTACAAAATTATTATTATCATTGGTATAAAAATAGAAAAAAAATTATAGAGGCTATAAATTATGTTTCATCAGTAATAAAAAAGAAAAATTTATTATTAATCTTACAGAAGAAGAAGAAGAAAAGATTGCTTATTTATTACAAATTAATTTTTAAAAAAAAGAAGAAGAAGTTTTACCTCTTGATGCAAGAAAAGAATGAGAAATCTCTTACTCTATCACTTATTTTGAATACTATTAAAATAAAGATAAGAAACTATATCTTTCTATATTCTTTTAAGAATATATTGAATTGAAAGAAAGAAAGTTTCTTTCTCATTTCTCACAATATTTGAAAAGTCTGGCTTTACTTTATGAAATACATAGCTTTGATTCTAATAGTTATGATTTGACTTTGAAAGATAACAGAACTAATTGGTATTTAGGATATAAAGTTACATAACCTACTGATTATTAGTTAGATAATTAAGAATGTAATGAAAATAAAAATAGCTTATCTTTTATTCAAGAAATAAGTAAGAAAAATAATGAGGATATCAATGAAGATATATATAACTAAGATTGAAATATAGCCAGTATTTTATAAATCATAATAGTTAACAAAAATATAAAAAATAGAAAAAATGATAATATAATATTATAATTCTCTTTTACTTTTTCAGATTCTTGAAATTTAAATTTCAAAAAAGAAAAGTGACTTATCAATACTTTATAAGATCAGATAATAATTATTCATATTGCCATACAAAATGATAATAATAACAATAATATAGTAAATTCAGAACACAAAATAACACTTTCTAATTTAATAATAAAATAAACTTATCAGATAACAATAAAGAAAAATCTAGAATAAATGCTAATAACAAAATAATATTCTTACAGAAAAATTTCTAGAATAATTATATTATCAATAATGATAAAATAGATGATGAAAAAGCATAGTTTCACTATTAAAATAAAAAAGAAATTAATAGTAGAACAATAAATAGACATAAAAATTAAATTAATTTAGAAAATACTAATAGAAATTATGTAGCTGAATAATTATCTGATGTGATATAAGATTAAATCAATTTCTAGATTTGTAATAACATAGCTAAAATTATAAAATTATATATTATAGCATGAAAATTGGATATGAAAATTAGCCTACATTATAATTCTATTAGTTCAGAGAATTCTTTTTCTTATAATCTTTCTGAAAAATATATTAATCCAGAATTTTTGTAATTCAAATTAATCATATCATATTACTCTTTAATTTATTATATTTATTTTGTATTATACTTATTTGTAGAATATTATTTATTATAAATAGCTCTTATTTAATTATTTAGTAGAGTTTAATTTTTTTATTTTTTTTTATTTTTTTTATTTATTCAAACTCTTTTAAAAATGTTATTACTTTGTAAATTCAGAATAAAAGTCACCTTAAATGATATTATATTAGAAATAATAATAGTAACTCCTTCTAATAGAAATGTAAATTTTAATATATTCTGGACTGATCAAGAAATAATCAACAGTGCAGATTTAACTAGAAAGAAACTATTTCTTTATTATAAACTTAGCTATGTGATGACTGGAAATATATTATTATAATATTAGAAGATTATTAATAGAACTAATAAATTATTTCAATATATTTCAGAATAATCAATTCTAAGTTTAAGAAAGTTATCATCAATAAAGCTTGAAAGAATAACAAATAATAACTTTGAAGAATTATTAAGCTTAGTAGAAATCTGACATTCAGTTTTAAATTTTGTGAAGCAAAATACTAATAAAAAGAATCCTGTTATAATATGAACTTTTAGTAAAATATTAATTAATTATATATTATTAATCATTTCATATTATAATATGATTAGATGAATAATTACTTATATCTTATTAGATATTAGCTTTAGAAAATATTATTTGTAGATATTTTTAAAAGATTTTGCAAATATAATAATTATAACAAAATTATTATAATAAAGTTAGCAAAACTATTATAGCAAAACTAACAATGCTATCATAATAAAATTAATATTATGATATTAATAAAGTAATATTTAGATTATAGCAAAACTAATATAAGTATTATAATAAAAGTATTATTCATATAACTTCTAAAATATATAAAAGTGATGTATCTTAGTTAATAAATTTAAATAGGTAGTTAATAAGACAGTTAGTTAGTTAATAAGTTAATTAATTAATTAGTTATTTAGTTTGAGTTCTATGAATTTAATTCTCAATTCATATTTAAGTAGATTTTAGTTTTAAGAGAATTCTAAGGAATCTCTCTTGTAAAATAAATCTTAATTAAGATCTATTATTTCATTTTGTTAATAAACTGAATATTATATCTGTCTTGAAATTATATTTTGGAATTAAATTATATTCTAGCTAGTCATAATAAGAATACTATTATTATTTGTCTTTAGATAAATCTTAAAATAATAATATTTATATTCTTGTTAATAAATCTTTTAAAGACTCTTCTAATATTATTATAAGTATATAGTCACTTTTATTACATATTTTTATAATATTAAAATTAGTACTCATTCTTATATCAAACTTATATCAAAAAGATAATAATATATATTAGCTTTATAAGTAATAATATCAATATGATATATATCTTAAAAAGAATTTTTTCTATATTTTATATTATATTGAGCTAGAATTTCTAAGGATAAATCTTTTTTATTAATTATATTATTAGATAAGTTAGAAACTTTATGTTTTATATATTTTAAAGTAAGTAATATTATTAATAATAAATATAAAATTAAAAAAATTCTGAGTTTTATTAATTAATTCTAGTTTATATAGTAAAAGAATTAGATCTATAAAAAAATATTTAGGATTATTCATCTTTATGGTTATTATTTTTTTTTGAATTACAAAATTAACTCTATTATATGATTTATAATAAATCTAATAAGTTTTCTTCTATATCCTATTAGTTCTTGAATCTACATGAATTATATTACTTCTAATAGTATAATTATACCAATTACTTAATATTATATTAATAAATTTTATTGTAATATTAAGATCTGATATTTTTTTAATTCTGGTTTTAAAATCAAAGAGTAATAATATATCTTCTCAATTTTAATGATTTTTTTTCATAATTACTTAAAAATCTTAATCACATTATTATCAAAAAGAATATTCATATTATTTATATCTCTAAAATCTATTAATTAGATAAGATTATATATTAATTTTCACTACTTTACTAAATAAAATTTATATAAATCAACTGAAAATAGATTTATAGATTTATATGAATCTTTTCACTATATTTCTTCTTTGATTTTTAGATTTTTTATAAAATTTGTCATATTGAAATCTTGTCTTTTGAAATATATCAGCCTTCTAAAATATTTTAAAAATTCAGGATTAATATATCTTTTTATAAAATCTATATCACAAAATTTAATTCAGTTATTATTATTTATATTTCAGTTTTAAATATTATTTTTACTTTCAATATCATCTGAAGTATATATTTTCTATAAATAATATCATTACAGAGTCATATTATTAGTAAAAGAGTATATAGAATTTTACTTAAGAATTTTAGCTTTATCAAAAGTAATATTAGATGTATTAGCTATCAATTCTATATTAGAAAGTTTAATCACTTTCTTAATCTTTAAGAAATTTTATTTTTATTAACTTTTTTAATATTTTTTGTCAAAATTAATTCAAGAATTACTCTAATATTAGTAATAAGATTATAAAGAATTTCAGAAAAATATTTAGTTAATAAGTATTTCTAATATTCAACTTTAATATAGATTTCTATTATTGAAAATAAATTAAATACATAATAATTAGTAATTTTATTCTATATATGTTAGTCTTTTATTATTATTGGTAAGTTTTCAAATCTTAATACTAAAAGTTCAGCTTGAATAAGTTTCAAATATGATTCTTTAAAAATATCAAATTTTTTATTATAATAAAGAGAAATCATATGTAAGATAATTATAAATTCTAAATAATATCTGAACAAATACTTTAATATAAATTAGAGTAATAATATTTATAATTCTTTTATTATATTAAAATAACTAGATATTTTAAAAAAGATATCAGCTTTTACAATACTTATATAAATTACATAGTTAAGTACATTTCAGATAATATCAATATTAGTAAAATTATCTTAATATTATTTTTCATTTATTTGACTAAAATAAACTCATAATAAAATGAATAAATTATCAAATTTTTATAATTTAAATACTTGATTAACTAAAACTTAAGTTTTTTTATAAGATATTATAATAAATATTATATACTTATCTTCTCAAAATATTTTAAGATCTTTATATATAACTTTTGAATTTTTATCTGGATCATAAAGAAATTTAATAATTTCTCCTTTATGTAATTAATATTTATTATCAATAACTTGAATATTCTTATCTCAATAAAATTTTAAGAAAGCTAAAGTTAAATTATTTGCAAAAGTATTTATAGTAATAATATAAATAGCTATATTTAATAAATTACATATAGTATTAAAAGATTCTTGAGCATAAACTTCACTTAGTAATATTTACTTTATCTAAAATTACTATATAAGAATAATCTTCTTGAAAATTAAGATAAAGAATACTTTTAACTTATATAATAATAAGATCTCACTTACATATCTTTAGATCAGTCATAATATTCTGATATTATCCTACTTTAAAATTGAATTTTTTTAATTCTTTAAGTTTAACTTCAGATTTATTACTAAGAGTTTTGTAATATAAAATTCAGATAATACAAGATAAATTAATATCACTTTGAGTTAAAGATATCAAAATTTTTCTTAATATTTTAGTTTTATCAGTATTTACAGTAAAATAAATAAGAATAATACTAGACTCTTTACTTAAAAAGTTTAAAAAAACATCTAGAATATTCTTTATTTTTTTTATATTAATATTTTTTTCAGATAATTTGAAAAATTAATATAAAGTTGATAAAGTCTTGGATAATCTTTCATATAATTTTCACTTCTTGAACTTTTCTTTCAATTCTACTTTATCTAATATCTTATCAAAGCTAAGATTCTTATGATTTAGCTTATATTATTTTTATTAATAATATTTAAGTATGAAATACTTATTTTTTCAAATAAATCTATAAAATTAATCTTTTTTATATTTAATTTTATAGGTATTCTTTAATAAATCATGCTTAAAAATTGATAAATTTCTTAATTCTTCTAATCTGAAGTTATTCATATTTTTTAATAACTAAATTAATATCTTTATTCAAAATATTTTTATCATTAATAGATTAGAATTCTTGTTTTATTAACTTCATAAAAGACAAGATTCATGACAAAATTTTAAAATAATTCTCTTTAGACTAAATCAGATAATTATCTAGATTTTTAAATCTATTTATAATAAAAAAAATAACAAATCTTTTTATATAATCTTCTTTTACTAATCCTAAAAACTGAAAATTAAAATGTGTTTTAGAAAGATTAATATTCATAAATTTCAAATAAGATTCTTCAATTAATTCTATAATCTTTTCTATGAATCTCTTAAGTTCTCTATAATTTATAAATTAAACATGAAAATAAATAATATATTAATTACATTTCTCAGTATTTAATAAACTAGTTAAGATAAAAGAATTTAAGCAAGATATATAATCTGAAATAAGATTTAATATATTTGTATAAGTAACTAAAATTCAAGATATCAAATCTTCTTGAATAATTTTTTTACTATCTAAAGAAACATATTTAGGATTATTTAGATCAGATTTTGTCTTGCATCAATATCAATAATTAAGTATAAGGGTTGATTTTTATTAATATATTTATAAGTATTAAGTATTCTATAAACTTCAAAAAATATAATACAAATAAACATATCGGAAGTAAAGATAGATCCAAAAAGATAACTGCATGAGCATCAAAGGCA
>CAJVPS010002646.1:0-11792 GCA_910591765.1 Ambispora leptoticha
CATGATTATCTTGCTGGAGAAAGAAAATACCAAAGAATTATCAAAGAAGAAGAAGAAAGTGAAAAAGAAAATGAAGTTACCTAACCTTTACCTAAAGTACCTGAAGAAGACAAGATCAACTTAGAGAAGAAGAAATAAAAGAAAGGAAGAGTACATCTTCTAATTCTAGCTAAATATGCAGAAACTTATAATATACTCAAAGATTTGACATTACAGAAAGTCAATATCACCATTGTACAACTTATCAAAACTTCACCTAAATAAAAAATCTGAATATCAAAAGGAATGAGAAAGGAATCACAGAAGAAACTCAAATGAAAAATAATATTTATCCAAAAGATCAAAATAACCTCAGTCTGGTATGAAGCCAAAATTGAAAAGACTTCTGTAGACTTGATCATAGATACTGGAGTATCAGAATATGTTATTAGTCATGAATTTCTCAAATGATTAGAAATAAAAATTCAATGAAAATCAAATATTTTCATGTCTGATATTAATAAACATTCCAAATAACCATTAGAATCTATTGATAACTTCTCTATTATCATTAATAAAATTATAATTCTAACTAAAGTGGATATTACTGAAACTTAAACCTATAGTCTTGTAGTAGGTATGAACTGGCTAAATAAAATCAATGTTAAAATCAATCTAAAGAAAAATATAATAATCTTTGATTAGAATGGAAAAGAAGAAAAAGTATTAATCAAATTTATTCATGAATAATAAAATGCTATACCTGAAGATAGTGATGATAATACAAAAATATTCTCTAGTAAAACTTCTGATAATGAATTCAAGATTAAAGATCAAAATCTAGAAGATTATAATTTTCTATGATAAATATCTGATAAACTCTGAACTCAGATTCATACTTCATCTAGATAATTTAATAATATAGATTTTGGAAAAGTTTCATACATGATCATAAATTCAATTCCTAAAGTTAGAAATATTAAAATCTTTAAAGAGCAGACTTACTATCAAAGTTCTCAATAAACTTTTGACTGGAGAGATTCTGTAGCTAAATGTTGATGTCATCATAAATTACCAACACCCAAATATAAATATTCTTAATATTTTGATGATTTAGTTATCTGGATTAATATTAAAATGAATACTCTAAATGATCTATCAACAATTTTATCATAGAATGAAACTAAAAACTGGTGATTATAAGTAAAATATACTCAAGAATCAGAGAAGATACCTATCACTAAAGAAAAATTCTTTTCTAAAAGTGAAATCCTATGAAAGTTGAAGCTAGAAAAAAGAATAATTAAATATTTACATTATAAATACTTTATGAATAGTAAAATTATTTCAGAAGCAAGAGATGGAAATGAATCTGAAAAGCAATATTATACTGATTGCTTTATTTAGCAACAACTCAATTTATTTACTTGTGATTACTGTGGACTTCAAGATGAAGCTAGATACTTTCTTAGAGTAATCTGGGAATATAATGTCAAATATTTTTGCAACTACACTGAACAATATGTATACATATTTAATTATAGTGATTGGTGAAAAAATAATGGCACTATCAGAAAATTGAGAAGTGATAGTAACTTGTTAAATGTTTACCAATAATATAATGAAATTAGAAAAGTAATACTCACCAGATATATTACTGAATATGATGAAAAAGAAGAGATGCAATATATTATCTATGATAGATCTAAAGAAGTATCAGCCCAAAAAATCTTTCTAGTCATTTATCAATAATTATTTCCATCTTGAAGAAAACAACTTGCTCAATTGGAATATATTAATGTTAAACTCTGCAATGAATGTTTGATTTCTTGTGATTCAGATACTTGTAAAGATTGTGTATAATCTGAACAGATTGAAAAGTCACTGAAAGAGAAACATCCAGAATCAGAAAAAGAAGAGAAAGCTGAAGATAGTGGTTATAATTCAATTAAAGAGATTCTAAATGAATACTATACAGTATCTGAAAATTATGAAGATGAAGTAGAAAAAGAAGAATAACTTGAAGAATAGTTAGTAAATTTAATGATTAAAATTTATAATAATGAAGATAAAGGAAAAATATCTGAATGGGTCCATAAATATGATGCAGGCTTTGATCTTAGATATCCTTGAGAAGAAGCAATTCTGGTTCAACCTCATCAAACAATTATGATTGATCTTTATTTGGCAATTGAAGTTTCTGTAGAAACTGTTTGTTAACTAATATCTTAATCATCATTGGCCAAGAAAGAAATAAAAGTTAAAGGAGGAACCATTGATATTGGATATACTAGAAATATTGGAGTTCTTTTATATAATAATTCCAACAAACTTTATGAGATCTAACCTAATGAATGAATTGCTCAAGCAATCTTTTTACAACTTATCCTAATTGAAAGAATAATATTCATAGATATTAGAGAAGAATTAGGAGAATCATCTCATGGAACTCAAGAATTTGGATCAACTAAAAAGGATGAAATGAAAGCATACTTCCTAGATAAAGAAGAAATCATAAAAGTAGTTGAATAATAAGAATTAACACTTGAATAATAAGATATCTTATATAACTTATTACAAGTATACAAAGATATTTTTGTATCAGATCTAAATGAACTTGGATAAACTAATATTATTTAATATTTAATTGATACTGAAAATGAAAAGCCTGTTTATCAAAAGGCTTACAAAGTAACCTTACCTAATCAAGAATTTATTCATGATAAAATTCAATGAATGTTAGATGCAAATATCATCCAAAAATCTAATAGTCTCTGGGTCTCACCTATTATAATAGCAGTAAAGAAAAATAGCAAGAAATAATTTTGTGTTGATTACAAAAAACTCAATATTCTTATCAAGAAAGATGCATACCTCTTGTCATAAATTGATGAAATGATAAATAATCTTGGAGATGCAAAATGATTTTTATCTATAGATCTTATATCTGATTACTAGCAAATCAAAATGGAATCATCCAGTATTGAAAAGATAGCATTTATTTCAAGAGAAGGATTATATGAATTTAAAGTTATATCTTTTAGACTTTGTAATGCACTAGTAATTTTTCAACAAGCTATAGATAGTATACTTGAAGATTATAACTGGAAATTCATCATGATCTATATTGATAATATAAATATATATTTGAAAACTTAGGAAGAACATCTGGAATATCTACAATAAGTATTTCAATGAATTAGAGAAGCTGAATTAAAACTTAACTTAGAAAAATGCAATTTTACTCAAAATAACTTATCTTTCCTAGGATATATTATTACTCAAGATGAAATTTTACCAGATCCCTCAATAATTCAATGAATTCAAGAGTTTTCTATCTTAACAAATATCAAGAAGCTTAGATTATTCTTAGAACTAGCTAAATATTATAGAAAATTTGTCAAAGGATTCTCACAGATAGCAGCATCACTGTTTAAACTTTTGAAGAATGATATTATTTTTATTTGAATTGTAGACCAAGAAAATGCATTTCAGACTTTGAAGAAAAAACTTACCTCTGCTTTAATCTTAATTTATCCTGATTTTACTAAGAAATTCTATCTCTATACTGATATCTCTGACTCTGGACTTGATACAGTATTATCTCAAAAAGATGATAAAGGAAGAGAATAAGTAATAGCCTATGCAAGTATTTCACTTAAACCAGCAGAAAAGAACTATAGTATCACTGAAAAAGAAGTTCTAGTTGTAGTCTGGACTGTTAAATAATTTTGACATTATCTTCTTGGACCTCTTTTTGAACTTATTACTGATCATAATACATTTTGATGACTATTTACTAAATAAGTTAATTCTGAATCCCAAATCTCAAGATGGATAATGACTATAATGGAATACAATTTTATTATTACCTATAGAACTGGAAAGACCAATCAAAATATGGATACACTCTCAAGAATATATTTGCAGGAGTAAAATATCAAACTCACTTAATTAATTAATTAACTAGAATAATTTTTTACTGAACAACTAATTAAATGACTTACCCAAATCTGATTGATTCAACATAATAAATTTAATAACATATTATGATTTAATAAGATATCTAGAAAATAAAAGTTATCCTATAGGATATATTAAAGAATAGTAAAAGAAAATTTGCTAGCAATCAAAATACTTTTTAATTATTAATGGAGTACTTTACAAAAAAAATAGAAGAAAAGAACCTACTACATCACTTTGAGTATTAAAAGAAAATGAAATTGAAGCAGTAATAACTAGTATATATTCAGATTTACTTGCTGGACACTTTGAATTTGATGGAATATATTAATGAATTGCTATTAGATATTGGTGAAATGAAATGAGAACAGATATAAAAAATCTTATTAGAGCTTGTGAAACTTGTTAAAGAACTGGTGGATGAATAACAAAATAATCTTTACATCCTATTAAAATTGGATAGTCTTTTGATAGAATTGTAATCAATCTTGTTAGTTCTTGCAAAGTAATCAAGAAAAGAAATTAATATAATATTATAATAATAGATCTGCTTATAAAATGGCCTGAAATAAAAGTAATTTCAAATAAAGAAGTTAGTATAATTATCAAATTTATTTTTGAAAAAATAATTTGTAAATATAGATATCCAAAAAAATTACAATCTGATCAAGAAACTGAATTTACAGCTCAAGTAATTAAAGAACTCACTACTTGATTTGAAATCAAATATAAGTTTTCATCATCTTATCATTTACAGACTAATAAAATAATAGAATAATTTAACAAAACTTTATGTGAAATACTTCAGAAATATTATATTAAATTAGATAAATAATGTGATATATATATACTAATAGCATTATTTGCATATAAAACACTTTGAAATAATACTACCAAATATAAATCTTTCTTTTTGATCTATAGAAAAGATACTCAATTACCAATTAATTTGAAATATTCATCATTAATAGCAGAAAATGAAAATGAAGAAGATGAAATATTAAATCAAATATTTTTATTAATCCATCACTTATCAGATAATATCAATATAATACAAAATCAAATCAAAAGATAGCAATAATAAATGAAAGAAAGACATGACTCAAAATTACAAAGAATCATACAATTCAAAATTGGTGATAAAGTTCTAATATATAATATGAAATAATATATTACTCATGAAAATAAATTTTAATCATAATGGAGTACAGAATGGTTCTATATTCATGAAATTCTTGATAATAAAGCTTACAAATTGCAAAACCAACATGACCAGTTATTATGCAAAACTTTTAATGGTACTCAACTAAAATATTATCACAGTAGAGATGAATACTTTGAATCAAGAATAATTATTGAATATATGGAAATACCAATAATAAAAGAAAATGAAAAATAGATTTTTAGTCTCATAATATTTATTTATTTATTTCTTAACTTACACAAATCTTATTTAGTAGTATATGCATGCATATATATTAATTACTTATTAAAAATTTTGTTTTATAAATATAGAACTCTTACTTTAATATTTTTCTTAAATTTTTATTACTTTTAATTATTTTAATATCTTTATTAGTCAACTTAATTTCTTATTAGTATTTAATTCTTTAAAGATGAATACTCTTTTTAATAACTTTAATTTTATTCAAAATATTTTGACCCTTCACCAACAATTAAAAGACAATGAATTTAATAGAATTTTATAAATTCAAGAAGATCAGTTAATACTTGATGATAGTAATCAAAAAGTTATTTATAATTTTATTACTAGAAGACAACTCAATACTAGTATGATTTTGAAAATATCTCAAGAACCAGAATTAATAATAAAAGAAACTTTAACTTTAATAAGTAATCCAGTAAAAATTACTCCAATTAGTTAATTAAATAAGTAAGTTTGGTATTCTACTCCTATGAATATATTTTTAAAAATATATACATATTTTGATTAGTTTTTTCAGCTCTATAGATAATAATAAAGTTATTCTATCATGATTATTATTTATCTTGAGATTTGGAATCCAGAATTAACTTGTTTAGCAAATAGTTAACAAAGTACATTATAATCAGTAATAATTTCAAAAAGAAATTCAAGAAGATAATATCAAAATTATTTAATAATTCAGACTATAGTCAAAGCTTCTTTTTCAGTGATACTATAATTCTTTTCTGTTAGTTTTAATGAAATACTTGCATAAACTACTACTTATTCTTTTTTTTATCATCTTTTTGAGATAATACTATATTAAGTTCAGAGTCAGAAACATCAGTATATAGATAGAATCTCTTGGTAAAATCAAGATAAATTAAAATTGAAGCAGAAATGAGTTTTTTCTTTAGAGTCTGAAATATATTTTCTTGATTTATAGTTCAAACAAAAATAATATTATTTTTTAAAAGTTTAAATAATAATACTGCTATTTGTAAGAATTCTTTAACAAATTTTCTGTAATATCTGGCTAGTTCTAAAAATGATCTAAGCTTCTTGATATTTATTAGTATGAAAAATTCTTGAATTTATTGAATAGTTAAGAGATCTGGTAAAATTCTATCTTGAGTTATGATATATCCTAGAAAGAATAAATTATCTTGAGTAAAATTATATTTTTTCAAATTGAGTTTTAATCCAGCTTCTTTAATTTGTTGAAAAACTTTTTATAGATATTTCAAGTATTCTTCTCAAGTTTTTGAGTATATATTTATATCATCAATATAAATCCTGACAAATTTCTAATTATAATCTCCAAGTATGTTATTCATAGCTTATTGAAAAATTATTGGTGTATTACAAAGTTCAAAAGGTATAACTTTGAATTTGTATAATTCTTTTCTTGAAATAAATGCTATCTTTTTAATACTAAAAGATTTCATTTCAATTGGCCAATATCCAGATGTAAGATCCATAGATAAAAATCATTTTGTATCTCTAATTTATCCATTATTTTATCAATTTGTGATAAAGGGTAGATATCCTTCTTGGTGAGAATATTAAGTTTTCTGTAATTAATACAAAATTATTTCTTGCTATTTTTCTTTGCTGCTACTATAATAGACAAGATCCAGAGAATATTAGATTTTTGAATAATATCTATATCTAATATTCATTAAATTTCATTATGAATAAATTCTTGATCAGATATAGTTGCTCTATAAGTCTTTTGATGGACAGACTTTTTATTTCTAATATCAATTGAATATTAAATAATATTAGTTCATCCAAGCTTATTTAGATCTGATATAAAAATATTCTTATATACTTATAATAGATTATGTAAGACATTTTATTATTCAAGTATTAACTCTTATTATTTAATTACTTTTGTAATTTCTTCTTTATCTAGAAAGTATACTTTCATTTTATCCTTTCCAGTTGATTCAAATTCTTGAATTCTATGAGATAATTTTTCTAATTCTTCTTTAGTATTTACAGATGTCATTTCTTTAATTGAGGCAAGTTGTAAAAAAATTGCTTAAGCAATTTATTTATTAGGTTAGATTTCATAAGATTTATTTGAATTATTATGTAAAAGAATTCTAATATTTCTAGTATATTCAGTATCAATGATTTCTTTTTTAACTTTTATTTCTTTCTTGACTAGTAATGATTGAGACATTAGTTAACAAACAGTTTCTATAGAAACTTTAATTATCAGATAAAGATTAATCATAATTATTTGGTAAGGTTGAATCAGGATTGCTTCTTCTCTAGGATATTTAAGAAAGTCTATATCATATTCATGAGCTCATTCAGATATTTTTTCTTTATTATTATTATTATATATTTTGATCATTAAATTTGTTAATTATTCTTCAAATAATTATTCTTCTTTTACTACATCTTCATAATTTCCAGATGCTATATGATATTTATTTAGAATCTTTTCAATTGAATCATAGCTATTATTTTCAGCTTTATCTTGCTTTTCTGGTTCTGAATGTTTTTCTTTCAATAGTTTTTTAATCTGCTTAGATCATACACAATCTTCACAAGTATTTAAGTTACAAGAAATCAAAAATTTATTATAAAGCTTTATATTAATGTATTCTAGTTAAGCTAGTTGTTTTCTTCAGGAAGAAGATAATTATTGATAGATAGCCAGGAAGATTTCTTGAACTAATACTTTTTCAGATTTATCATAGGTAATATATTACATTTCTTCTTCTTTATTATATTCAGTAATATATCAGATGAGTATTACTTTTCCAATTTTGTTATATTATTGATGAATATTTAACAAGTTACCATTACTTCTCAATTTTCTGATAGTGTTATTATTTTTTCATTAATCATCATAATTAAATACATATATGCATTATTTAGTGTAATCACAAAAATATTTGATATTATTATATTCTCAGATTACTCCAAGAAAGTGTCTAGCTTCATCTCAAAGTCTATAGTAATCACAGGCAGATAAGTTGAGTTGTTATTGAGTAAAGCAATCAGAATAATATTACTTTTCAAATTCATTTCCATCTCTAGCTTCTGAAATAGTTTCACTATTCATAAAGTATTTATAATATAAATATTTAACTACTCTTTCTTCTAGCTTCAATTTTCATAGGGCTTCATTTCTTGAAAAGAATCTTTCTTTAGTGATAGATATCTTTTTTGATTCTCAGATATGTTCTACTTTTAATTACCAGTCTTTAGTTTCATTCTGGAGTAAAATTGTTGATAGATTATTTGAAGTATTCATCTTGATATTAATCCAGATAACTAAATTATCAAAGTATTAAGAATATTTATATTTGGAAGTTAGTAATTTGTGATGACACCAACATTCAGTTACAGGTCTCCTCCAGTCAAAAGTCTATTGAGAACTTTAATAATGAGTCTGCTGGAATCTTCTTTCTAATTTTGAATATTCTTTTTAGATGAGAATTGTATTCTTGACTTGAACTTCTTCTTTAAAGATTTTAATGTTTCTAACTTTGAAAATCAAATTTATGGTAAGGTAAGAAACTTTTTTAAGTCTATATTATTAAATTATCTGAATGAAGTATGAATCTGAGTTCAGAATTTATCAGATATTAATCATAAAAAATTACAATCTTCTAAGTTTTAATCTTCAATTTCAAACTCATTATCAGAAGTTTCACTAGAGAATATTTTTATATCATTATTATTATCTTCAGATATAGCATTTCATTATCTATAGATAAATTTAATTAATACTCTTTCTTCTTCTCTATTCTAATCAAAGATCATAATATTTTTCTTTAGGTCAATTTTGATATTAATCTTGTTTAATCAGTCCATTCTTATTACAAGATTATAAGTTTGGACTTTAGTAACATCTACTTCTGCTGGAATTATGATTTCATCAATGATGATAGGGAAGTTATCAATGACTCCTAATAGTTGTTTGAAATGTCCATTAATATCAGACATGGAGATATTGAATTTTCTTTGAATCTGCATTCCTAGTTATTTAAGAAATTTATGACTGATAACATATCCTGATGCTTTAGTATTCACAATCAAATCTATAAGAGTCTTTCTAACTTTGGCTTTACATTAGGTTGAGATTGTTTTAATCTTTTGGATGAATATTATTTTTCATTTGAGTTTCTTTTGTGATTTCTTTCTCATTCCTTTTGATATTTGAATTCTTTATTCAGATGATATCTTGATAAGCTAAGCAATAGCAATGTTGACTTTCTGAAATACCAAAACTTTGAGTATATTATAGGTTTCTGCTTTCTTGACTAGAACTAGAAGACAGACTTTTTCTTTCTTTTATTTCTTCTTCTTCAAGTTGATCTTGTTTTCTTCAAGTACTTTAGATAAAGATAGATAATTTTATTTTCTTTTTTACTTTCTTTTTCTTCTTTGATAACTCTAGCTTATTTTCTCTTTTCAGCTAGATAATCATGAGTTGTTAGTAATAAGAAACTAGATTAGATGGATATATCACTAGATAAACCATTATCAATTACTTGCAAGTAGCTGTTAAATTCTGAATTTGAATAAGAAGAGAAGTAGTATTCAAGTTTTATGAATTGTTGGATTGCTGATTATTATTTTGAATATTCTGATTCTGTTAATTATTATTATTATTATTATTATTTTAATTTTGATAATTCCAATTTCAAGAGATATTTTAATTATTGGATGACTAATTTACTGGTTAAAAGTTATTTGGATAAACTCTACTGACATGTTTTTTTTCTCTATAACTATAACAGATAATGGGAGATCTGTCTCTTGACTAATTTTGTTACTGATTATTATTATTATTATTATTATTATTATATCTTCTGTCAGATTCTACATGATCTAACCTACTGATCAGATCTTGCAAGATCTTAGTTGAGATACTCTATTTACCAGTTGACTAAGCTTATATTTGGTAATAAGTTTATTTGAGTAGATCTGAATCAGTTTCTTTCATATTTTTTGCAGTTTTTATTATACTTTCCATAATATCTTCAGCATTAAGATTAACCTATTTTTGAATTTTAGATTTGAAACTTTTCTTGAAAATTTAGATCTTATATTCCTCTGGATAAGCTTGTTTTGGATTTACTTTGCTTTCTAGTTCTATAAATTGATTTATATATTTTTCTATTATTCCAGTTTGTTTCAAGAATTTCAATTCATCTTGTCACTATTGTATCTTATGAGATGAATAGAATTTAAGAATAAATTGAGAAGTGAAATCATGTTCATCATGATTATTATTTGTCTATTCACTTAATCTGAGGGTATCACTTATAAATTATTAATCAAACCAGATAGCAATTGGTCCCTTTAGGTATCCTCTTACTATCTTGATTTTTCTGTTATTGATAATCCTATTGACTTTGATAACTACTTTAAAGTCATATAATCATTCAATTGGATCCTAATCATTACCCTTAAATTTATAAATTGGAATAAGGATCTTTTCTATTTTTTGAATCTTTATAAATTAAGTTAATTCTCCTAGAGCTTGGATAAGACTATCTATTCCATCTGATATAGTTATTTTTTTCTTTGATTAGGACTTTTGAGATTAAATTTGTTTGATTGTAACTATTGATCCTTCTGAATCTTCTAAATTACTACTTTCATATTTTGATTCTGTTAACTGATTAGTTGAGAAAGTTTCAAAATTATCTGTTTCTTCAAGAATAAAAAGAATACTGTTGACTAGGTAGGTCTATTATTTAACTGTAATTTTACTTCCAAATATGAAGGTGTTTAATAATTTAATAATTTCTCTTCAAAGTTGATTGAGTATAAGATTTTATTATACTATATTATCAAAAAGTTCCTGTGAGAGTCTATTATGTGAGATCACATAATAGTCTTGAGTCCAGATAAGAAAATTTACAAATCTTCTATCTGAATTTTTATTTGCAGAAAAATAGTATGGCTTATAGTTATATAGTTTAATATAAGTTAAGAATTTTCAAGAGTTTTCTTTGTTATGTTTACTAAGATATAGATCTATTGAAAGTTTAATAAAAGAGTAATATATACTCATAAACTAATAAATTATTTAGATAACTAATATCTCAAGGATAGCTAATCCTTAAAATAATAAAATGAATAATAAATAAAAATATTATAAATGAATTGACTGGAATCTTTGGATGAGTAAGATCCACAAAAAGAGTATCAAATATTATAAATTATATTCTGAAAGATAGATTTTATCATGAATATAGTTTATAATAAGTTTTGAAAGTAAAAACTGAATTATTTATAAGGGTTAAGGGAATAACAATTATTCTAAAGGTTTCCTAATGCCAATACTTACAAGTATTATATTAACACAAGGCAAAAATAAAAGTTAAAAAAGAAATCATTGATACTGAATATACTAGAAATATTAGAATTCTTTTACATAATAATT
>CAJVPS010002647.1:0-11788 GCA_910591765.1 Ambispora leptoticha
TTAATATAATACTCATAAGTATTAGTACTAAAAAATCTTTAGAATAATTATTATCCTCTTAATCTTTATAAATAATTCAGTTTTTGCTCTCAAAACTTATTATAAACTATATTTGTGGTAAAATCTACCTTCCAGAGTATAGTTTATAATAATAAGTACCTTCTAGAATGTTTTAGATAGTTCATCAGTAGTGACTAATTTTTTAATTAATTTGGTTTATTCTTGTGCCTGATCATCTAAAAATTGATAAAAATGATATATATTATTGATTTTTTTGTTTAGAATATTTATTGTATGCTCAAATTCTTCATAAATCAAATATCTTTTATTATTTGATGCTTAAGTAAGTGAAAATTAAGTTGGTGATGAAGAATACCTAATATTATCAATCTTTATATTATCACTAAATAATAAATGATTAAATAGAGCAAATTGATGTATAGAAGAATGAGATAGTAGAAGAGGAGAAATCACAGTAAGATTTATAATTTCTTTATGCTTGCTTTTATCACCTATTATATGTAATAAAAAGAAATTAGCAAAAATATTTATTTATAATATCTCTGTATAGTTTTTTGCAGATATCAGTTTATTAATCTGGTGAAGGTGAAATAGTAGATGAAGTAGCAGATAAAGCAATAGGTGAAGTAACAGATGAAGCAACAGGAAAAATAGCAGACAAAAAAACAGATTTTAAAGATGAAGTAGCAGATGTAGGAAAAGATAGAGTTGATTGTTAGGATTTTGAATTTATTGAAGTAAGATTAAGAAATTTAATTAAAAAATTCTTATAATCTTTGCAGTTACAAAAAAATTTTAAAAGATCTTGCTTATTTTTCATGATTATATAACTGAATAGATCTTTTATTTGATCAGAAACCTGCATTTCTAGTTGTTCTGTATTGAATAATATTATATCAGTTAATTTTGAAGAACTATCTTTAGAAGATTTCTTAGATTATCTTGATGATTTATGAAAATATTTGGATATAATTATTAAAAAATAATAGTAATGAATAAAAAAGAAATGTAGTAGTAAATGAAGTAATAAAAAAATAGAGAAGCAATTTATTATTTATATAACAGATTGCTATAACTACCATACTTTATCAGACTGTAAAAAAAATCTGTGACATACTTTATCTGTTCTTATCAATATTATATTAATATTATAATACTAGTCATTATCTATATAACTTTAATAAATTATTAATATTTATTATATGAAGAAAAAACTTATTTATCAATAATAATAATATTTCTAAAATATAAAAAATCTTTCTAAATACATCACAAGAGATTCAGGAGTCAGTCTTTAAAATGCATTTAGAAAGATCTTTATACTTGAAAATAAATCAAAGTTTTATTCCCTTTTAATTAATATATAAATTTACTTAACTTCTGATAAAATTTGTTATTCAATAGCTAAATATCATTGTCAAATTTGCAAATAGTATTTTACAACTTCTAGTAGACTAATATAGTATGCCAATACAGTATATTACAGAAGAAAAACTATTTCTCAATCAATAGATCATATCTTGCAAAGATTATAATTATCTCAATCAATATAAAAACCAAAGCATGATGCAGATTTGTAAAGTATATTAATTACAAGATCATTTCTTTTGATAATATTAGTAGAACATAATAAAATGATAATATTATCTTTAAATATTGAAGAAAAAATAATATTATCTGTAAAAGTTGCTAAAGAAATAACATTATTTGTGAAAGTTACTAAAGAGATTTCAGAAGAAAGTTCTAAAGAATCACTACTAGTAGATACTGATACTAGCTTTAATTCTAAAGATCTTTAAGATGCAACTTTGAATAATACTTTGGAGATCATTAAAAGAAAAATTAAATCAGAATGCTTAGTATAATGGTCCAATGATATTTACTATAACTTCATGAAATTGATAATAAAGAATAATATTTTGAATAAGATCAGAAATAAAAAATAATTAAATTCTTTAATAAGTATGATAATTTGGAAAAATTATCATTATCAAAATTCACAAAAAATGAAAAAGATTACCTTAACCAAATAAAATCATCTTTGATCAACTTCAAAGAAAAGATTATTAGAACTTTCTTTAATATCACTTTTACTCTCTATTATTATTTAATTTTTTGAGCTATTCAAATACTTTTACAATGATCAAAAATAACAGATAATTTTAATTAACAGAATATTCTAAAAAAAAAGAAGATAATAAGATTTCAATTACTATAATGTTATTAATAAAATTAATAAATTAGTAAATATTAAGTAATTATCAGGAAAATGAAGTTAAAATAAGAATATTTAGAGAATAGTATGAATATGATTAATGGTATAAGACTGAAAAGATGCTTTCTTTATTATATTATCTATTATTAATTATTTTATATTTGAATATTATTATCTTTGATAATCTCAACAAGATATTAGGACATCCTGTATTTTTAATACTTGACAACTTTCCAAATTGGCTTTAAAATAAATCAAAAGCTAAAGTTTTTTTGAATTTTTTATCCAAAATTCAAGATTTAATAATAAAAATTATTGAAGATTTTTAAAGCTTGTAATATGAAGTATATTACAAGTACTTTAAAATTATGCTTGGTTCTTTAATAAAAAAAATTTAACAAATTATATTTTGGAATACAGAAACAACCAGTAATTTTTATAGTACATATTTTAGTCTTTCTTATAGATATACTTGAAGCTAATAATATAATTATAATATATAAATTAGCAAGATGAAAATGTTATGTCACATTTATATGATTCTGTAGGATAATCTCAATAATATGAATCTTGTATTAGAGAATACAAATTTTAGAATATCAGAAAATATGTGACAGATTATAAATAAAGATCAGAGCAAAGATTTTTTTATACATAATATTAAAAATATATTCTAAAAGTTTTTGTAAGTGTTTGAATATTAATTTTTCTGCAATTATTTTTAAATAATTTTAAGTTATAATTAAATTAAAATTATTAAATTATTATAGAAACTTAAATATTTATGAAGTTTGCATATCTAATTATATATATTATATCAATTTTGATCTCTTTAAATACTAATTAAACTTTACTCAAGATATTTTAAAGAAAGTTAAAGGAATAGAATTACTAAATAACTTTGATAACTGTCTCTGTCAAATTCCTCACTTTTCTAAATTGAAGTTATTTGATAAATTGAATTAAATATAAGTAATGACAGCTGCAGACTATTAATATATCATGAAAATTACTCTTTTTATGTTAGATAATATCTTTAATATATAAAATAATATAATCTGCAATAAACTCTGTATGCTTTATGCAAAGTTCAATAGGATGTATTGATAAGTAAATGAAAGTTGTTTATTAAAAATAATTTAAAAGAATTTGAGATAAAATAAAGCAAAATTAATTAAACTTTAAAGAACTAATAATGGACTTTGAAAATAGATACAGATTCTTATTGCTGACTGATTAATTAAATTTAAAAGAATCTTTTTATTATTATTCACTACAAAATGTAGTTTTTCTAAATTGCATAGTTGATATTATTATGTGTTTCTGATAATTTGTAAATATAGTATCTTGAATAGTCTCTTAATAAAAATATACAAAATACTTTATAAGTTGTATATGAAAAATCTATACTAGTCATCAAATAAAAAAATATTATATAGCAGATAATAAATACAATAAGTCAAGTATATCAATTATAATTAATTTATTATAAATTCTAAATTATACTTATAGGTAAAGTACAAAGAATTAACTCTAATAATAAGTAAGACAATTTATCATAAAACTACAGAATTTGTCAAGATATTATAAGAATTATCTTTGGATACTATCAAAGTAAAAGTGATTTTGTTGAAGAATTTAAAGAGTTCATCATATTCAAACTTTATTAAAGAATTATTATACATAATCACTACATTAGACATATTTTTAATATATTATCACAAGAATCTGAAAGTAAAGACTTTTATATAAAAGTTTATGACATAATTTATTTGGAAAGTGATAAAATTTTGAGAATATCTAGAAATTTTTATGATAAAGAGTAGTTCAGTAACATTGCTATAACTTTAGCTAAAGATCAAAGTTATTATAGATTAAATGAAGATGCTTGATATGAAAAGATAAATATAACTTGAAGAATAGTAAAATATAATTTCAAATTTAGCAATTTTAAATGAATTAATCTTTATATTTTCTTCCAAAAGATACTGCTTTTTCTACAGTTTTTTAAGAATCAGCAAAGAACCCTTATAATCTTACTATAATTTATTAATATAATATTATGTCAAATAAGTCAGAAAAGTATAGTTATCCTTATCTATATTATACCAAAAAGTATAATATAATTCTAATAGAATCTATAGATCAAGAAATACATATTGTGTTGAGATTTGATAAAAAAAATCTTTTTTTGTTAAATAAATATATGTTTTGAAAAACTAATAGGCAAAGAATTTTAAAGTCAAATTTGCACCTATAGTAAACTTCAAAGAAAAAAAATAAATGATAATGCATATAATTGATCTATTTATCATTTATCTATTTAATTTATATTCAAAGAATTATAATAATCTATAATTATACTAATTATTACAATTTCTTTGGATTACACTTCTTTAAAATTTCTATTTTTAGAATTTTACACAGATTTTGAATCAGTATAATCAAAAAATCAGTGATAATTAGTATATTTACTAATTATTACTAATCTGATATCTATCAAATTTACTGATAAAGACAAAGTAATATTTCTCAAATAACTTACCAAATATAATGAAATATATCTTATTACATGGAGATAATACAAAAAATGATTCAGACAAAAAGCATATAAAGTAAAATCCAAATAGTTTACTATGTTCAAGCAAATAATCTTACAAGATATAATTATATAATATATCTTTAATCAATATTGATTGATATCAATATCACCATCTTTAACCTCTTAAATTTCAGTAATATCATATTTTACTAGCTCAAACAGATCTGTCATCTCATGATAATAAATATCTACTACACTTAATAACTCTTCAAATTTATTCACAATTTACTCAGATGGATCAGTACAAAACTCACTCATCATATAAGTAAAAGTAGGTGTAGCATGGATAACATGATCACTTTCAATATCAGTCTTCTTCTTAATATCAGAAACTTTTATAATTTGCATAATATCCAAATGTATATTATCTAAAAGTCACAGTATCATTCACACAGACAGTAAAGTAATTATACAAGAATACACAAAAAATATTATCAATTGACACACTTTCTTATAACAAAAGCTTTACCAGTAATTATACTGATATTTATGAAAAATTCTAGCTCATAATATTCAAACAAAAAATATACATCTCAAGTTAAATAAAGTAAAAGGTCACTCTGACAATCCTGATAATGATACAGCTGATAGACTAGTAAAAGAAGAATACACTCAGCTATTAATCACAACCAAACTCTAATACCTATTCTCAACTAAATATTTTTCTATCTTTTACAAGAATCTCTTAATCAATTCCAACCTCTGGTACTTTATCAAATACTTTTACAGTAGCCAAAACATTCTTATATGATAATAATTCACATACATAAAAAACTTTCTGTCATCTTCTCTCACTCTCCTAATAAACTGAAAAGCTTCTTATCACTACTAGAAATACATAGACAAGAATAATCTCACTCACATTTCTAATCAAACTTTTATAATAAAAATTATCACATCCTCTCTATCTGTTCTTAGCTTACTTTCAAAATACAAGCCAGTACTATATAATAGTGATCTGTATTTTTAATATTAATCCTATCCTGAAACTATTAGCCATATCTGAAAATGCTTTCATTTAACAGATCTTTTACATACTCTTTTATCAGTCATCTCATACAAACTGATCTCTCTTATCCATTCTCATTTACCCTCATTATCATGTACTAACATTATTATTCTCATAATCATCTGTAAATAACTTATTAACTCATAATTATCTAGCTTATTAATAAATATCCTGCCTTCTTCTTCACTAATTTCTATCATTCATCTTCTTGATGGTTTGGTCTTACAAATATTCACTTTTTTTTTTTACTTTCCTATCTCAAATCAAAACTCTTCAAATCTTTGCTCTTTTTATATATTAGTTTATTTTACAATTCCAGAAAACTATATGACTTCTCTACTATCAAGTATAATTAATTCTTGAATATCAATCATGCATAATAGCTAAAATAAAATGCTTACTTATTAAAAATATTAATTCCAAAGATAAATCTCTAGATTACTCATCTTTTACTTCCTATAACACAATTCTCAAAATATAAACAGATTCAAATCTTTGCAAATGCCAACTTTCTTCTTTCTTATATGTTAATAATACTTGTCTACTAATAGAATGCATCAAACTAGTATATATTAACTTCATCAAGCAAAAGTTGTAGCTGACAACTTCCTATAACACTCTTCTCAACTTTATAGTACTAGTTTAATTCTAGATTGATCTATTAATAACTAATCATATCAATATCTTCTTAAAAGATTTTTCTGATAATCTATTTTATACAATAGGAAACTATCTCTAGAATAACTATAATTTTTGTAATTTAGTATAGTTTTTTACATCTTAGATAGTATTATACTATAGCATGTTAAAATAATAATAATAATAATAAATAAATAAATAAAAAATTTTTTACATTTCTTTTTTATCAATCTCTCAATCAGGTAAAATTCAAGTTGTCTAAAGTGAAAAAACTATTATAACTATCTTTTAACTTTAATAAATTATATATCTTCTTAATTAACTATATTTTACTATTTATAAATCTTTTATTCTAATATCTATTTTCTTCTACTTTACTTTTTTATTACTAATATTATATCTAATAATTATAAAATATACATAAAAATAATAAAAAAATATAAAAAAAATTAAAAATATTTCACTTTTTTTCTTTCTTTCTATTTTCTGATTAATATATCAATATATTTAATAAACAAGAATAAAATATCAAAAATAACTCTTTAAAAATTTCTTTAACTTTAATATTATTTATAGAATATTCAAAAATATTCTTGATCTTTAATTTTCTTCTCAAGTAAATAAATTGATAGCTATTCCTTCTATTCTGTCAACTAATAAATTTTCAGATATAATTTCTGAAAATATTAAGTCTAATATATATAAAAATTCATATAATCAATTATCAGATATATATAGTTTATATTAAAGATAGTTTCTCAACTAGTTATGACTTGTAGCAGCCAATTAGAGAATTGTAACAGAATTGTGACTAAAAATAGTACAACAAGTATGTGATACTTATTTGTTACCTATTACAACACGTTGCAACTCTAAAATTTTATAAATTATAACTAGTTATAACTAGGTAATACTTTATTTGTCATTACATTGTAATAGTTAAGGAGTTATCTTTAGTTATGACAGCTAATTAAAGAATTGTGACAGAGTTGCAGCTAGTTGCAGTTCTCATCACTAGTTTATATATCAAATAAGTAAAAAAAAATATATTAATATTTAAATTAACTAGTAATAATAATAATTTATCTTTTTAAAAGATAAGTAATTAATATTAGCAAATAATTTAACAAATTAATATAATTAATTATATATGAAAATTACTTCATCTGAGTATAATCATACTAAAAATAATATTATAATATTATATAATAATAATAAAGATAATAAAGTCTTCTAGTCAAAAAAAAGAAATAAGAATAAAAAATCATTATTAGTACAAAAAATATTAGAATTAGATATTTAAAAATTTACTTCCTAATTAATCCTTCAAAAATAATATTATCTATATTAATAATAAACTAACAAAATTATATAACTTAAAGTAAAATCTATTATTATAAATAAAGAAAAATATATTTATGCTGAATTTTTATCTGTTAAATTACAAAATCAAACTAATTATATTTCTTTAGATAATAACTTCTTGTTAATTAACTATCCAGTATCTTTAATAAAGATTAATACTAATATAGTAGTTATGATTAAAAATATTTTTCTGGATACTATAATTAAATAAATTCATATAGTTATATTTCAATTTAAAGAAATTCAAGAAATAAAATAGCAAATAGTTAATAAATAGACTTATATAATTATCTAGTTTATCATAAAAGAATAAATAAAAATAGTTATTAAAGAATGATTAGTATTACTAAAAATAAATAAAATATATCTATTATTATTTTTAAATCAATATAAAGGTATTTAATAATAAGATATCTTTTTAATCAAATTAGTTAACTTATCTTATGATATTATAATATATAAATTTGATAATATTTTTAAAAAAATTAACATAAAAATATATTTTATCTCAAGATTTCTAGTTAAATATAATAGATAAAAAATAGTTATTACTAATTTTGAATCTAAAACAGATATAACAATGATCATATTAAAAAAATTAGTTTTATAAAACTTACTATTATAATAAAAATAAAAGTATATAATATTTGTTTTTCTTATACATATACTACCAAGCTATATACTATTAAAAATAAAAAGATATAGTTATATAACTAACTAAATAAGCTATATGAAAACTATTATCTTATCTATCACAAACTAATCATTTCATCTCTTATCTTAAATTTCAAAAAAGCTTTTCTAAACAAGATTAATAATTTTAAATAATTAAGTAAATATAAAAATATTATCAAAAATAGTGAATTATTATTATCTGAAAATTCTAATAACTATACTATTCATAAAAATTCACAAATAAATGAAAATTAATAAAATAAAATTAATAAATATAATTAAATTATTCAATAATTATGACAAGATATAAATAAATTCTCTAATAATATTTTTTCAAGATTAATAATATCAAGAAAAAGTTAGATTATATAATAAATACTATTAAATCAATTAATTCTACTATAATAATCTCAAATATACTAATAATGATAATACTTTTTAAATCAGAACTTCTTAAAAAAAATATTAATAAAAATTTATATAAAGACATACTAAAATAAAATGATAAATTAAAAATAAGTAATAACTTACTAGTCAAAATAATTATAGAACTTATAATCTAATGTAAAATTCTAAAAGAATAATATATTTAGTTAATAAATAAATTTAGTCAAATAGAATAATTATTTAATAATTCAGCGCAACTATAATCATACAGAATATAATAATAATATAAAATTCATATTAGAAATTTTTATCAATAATTTCAAGCTTAATAAAAATCTATATATATATAATAATATTTTTTCTTCTATTCTTAATTTAATAATAAATATAATTAATATTAGAAAGCTTTATAATCTAAATAAAGCACAAGATATAATTATACTTTTCTTAAATCTTAAAATAGACTTCTTAATTATTACAAAAATCAAATTTATGAATTAATAAGCTAAATTTATATTTTTATACTTTAACAAATATATTTATCTATGATTAATTAATGAATCTCAGTCTTTAGACACAAAAATAAGCTTATTATATAATTCTTTTTAATTAAGATATATACAAAAAATTTTTTAAAATCTCAGAAAAATTATTATATATTTTATTAGCATTTACTAATAATATTAAAATTAAAAATTATAATAATATATCTATCAGTATCTAATCTTGAAAAAGACTACTAAATTAAAAAAATAATATTTTATTATATTAATAAAATTATATTACAAACAAAACTTTTTATAATTAGTAGTAATCTTAATAAATATCTATTTGATCTTTTAAAAAATAGTCTCTTATCATTACTTAAATTTAAAGATATAATTAAAATAAATCAATATCTATATTCAAATATTAATATATATACATAGTCAAAAATAAATTCTAAAAGATATCTAAATATAAATTGATATAATTATAATCTAGCTTTAATCATTAATCAATCAAATATTTCAGATTTATACTAGATTATAACTAATTATCTGCTAATATAATTATTTTTCAATCTATTTTCTTTACTTTATAAAACTTCTCTCTCAGTAATCAAAAGATAAAAAATAAAAAAACTAGCATATATCACAAAAATACCTCTCAAGAAGACTGATTATAATTTGAAGAAATTATTAACTCACATTTTAATATCAATATAAACTATATAAACTAATCAATCTTAGAATTATAAAATATAATAAAGTATATAATTCTAGATATAACTAATCAAGTTTTTAAAAAAAATTAATATTACTTTATCAAATATAAAGTATTAAAAACTCAGAATTACAAAAAAAAGCAAATTAATAGAAAGTTTTCTTTATCATCTTAATTAATATTAATATGAAATCATAAAATTAATAGTAAATACATATACATAATTGGTAAAGCTATTCAAATAATTATTAGAACTTACTATATTAATCTTTTTACTTGTAAATATTAATAATAATTACATATTATTTATCATATCACAACTTAAAGAACTAAAAAAATAAATATATATAGTAAAGAATATTAAAAATAAAAAAGTATAAGCTATTCAAATAAAATAAGTAATTAAAATTAATTAAGTTATTTTTCAATATAACTATAATAGAATACTTAATAATATCTTAAATAAAAAAGTTTTATTTATATTAATTAACAAAGTTTATCAAAATAGGTATTTAATAGAATATCTTACTAAAGTCAAAAATACAATACATAAATATTTTAATCAATAATATAGAAAGTGTAATATAAAAGACTGATTATCTTAATAATAGAAAGATATTTATGAACTAATTATATTAATAAAAAATTATATTTTTGATCCTGTTATAGAATCTATTATACTTAAAAAATTTCAAGATTAACTAGTATTAATTTATCTAAATAAAATTGCTAGAATTAATTATATTAAAAATATATTTTGATAATAATATAAAAATATAATTTATATAATACTTATTATACTCTTTAATAAGTATATAAAGAAATAAGATATATCTTATAAATAGAAATAAATCTATATTATTCTTATATCTAAATTAACAAACTGAAAGAGTAATTTAGATATAATCAGATTTATAGCTCTTCTAGATATAGCTTAAAAAATATTTACAAGAATTATTATTAATCATATTTCAAATATCTATTTCAAATATAATATTCTTAAAGATAATAATTTTTTAGTACTTAAAAATATTACTATAAATAGTCTATTATATATTATTAATAATATAATGAAAGATATTTATGAATATAAAAAAGAATTCTGATATATTTTTTAAAATATATATAGAGTATATAATTCTGTTAGCTAATTAATTCTAAAAGTTAGCTTATAATATATAAAAATAAATTCTAAATATATTATTTTCTTACAAAATCTTCAAATAAATTATATTAATTAAATATATATAAAATATAAACTTACAGAATTATATCTAGTAGAAGATAATTTTGATCAAGAAGAAGTATACTCTCTAATACTATAATGTATTTTCTATAATTTATTATTATATATAATTAACTTTATTAAAGATACTCATAGATATAATATTAAAATTTAATTATTTACTTTTTCTACTTTTAATTAAAATTAATTAATGTTAATATATCAAGTCTGATTTTTATAAATAATATAGTATGAATATTATAATCAATCACCTATTCATGTGGTATAGTAGATATGGTATAGTATATAGTATAGTTGTAATATATAGTATAGTAATTATTAATCATTATTAAATTAAGTGAACAAGAAATTTATATTAATTAATCTTATTTATTATTAATTCTATTTTTAATTTATATTATTATTTATATTTAGTTTTATTCT
>CAJVPS010002648.1:0-11786 GCA_910591765.1 Ambispora leptoticha
ATAAGAAGAATGAATAAAATTATAAAGAAAATAATTAATTAAAAATATTAATAATCTAAATTTGTAATTGTGATACATATAGTGATTATCTAAGTAATAATGTGCTAAATCTAGATGTATTAAATATATAATGATCTTTTATGTATTCAGAGTGAAAATAATCTTCTTGAAAATATAATACAAAGCTAATCTGTTATATAAATAATGCAAAATAAAAATCTAAGCTAAAAGAAATCTAAAGAAAGATAACTCAATTAAAATTATTACATATTCCTCTCCTTAAAGTATAATATCCTTATTATATTTAAGAGCATGATTTCTCAAAGATATTAATCTTTTCTATAGCATTTTTTAGATTTTCTAGAGATTTCCAAGTTGTATTATAAAGAGAATAATCTAGTTATTTAACAAGATATTGGAGTTTGTAATAATAAATTCTTTTATTAAGAATATTTTCAACTTCATATTCTTCATTATCTGAAATGATGATTACTGATAATAGTTAATATCTACTATATTTATCATCTGAATTATATTTCTTTAGAAGTAATATATAAAATATCAGATATAATTTCATATTATATGATAGTTATAATTTATAAGTAAGAGAAGATATTTTGGTAATAATTTCAAAGGAACTAATAAATTTTGATGTGAGTTTCTTGATTGTTCTTTATTTATCAACTGGAAATTCTATATTACGAGTAAAAAAAAGAGCTTTATCTTCAAGATTAAATTCTTTAAATCTTCTGTATTAATTTACATATTTATTTTGTCTTTCTTAAGCTTCTAATAACAATTCTTTGACAGTCTTTATTATAGTATTTTAGTATTTCATGAAGTCTTGTAATACTGCAATATTATTTTATTATAACAAAGTATTAATTGATGTATGAGATATCTATCCACAATTTAATTCAAATAGTATATGATCTGTTGAAGTATTTTTACTATTATTATAAGTGAATTCTACTGCAGCTAAGTTTTCATCCCATTTATTTTACTAATAGATAACATATATTCTAAATATCTCTTTCAAGATTCTATTTAGTCTTTCTGTTTGGCCATCTGTCTGAGGGTAAAAGGCTATAGACATGATGAATTTGATATCTAGTTATTCAAAAAAAGATTTTCAAAAGTGACTTATGAATTTTGCATCTCTATCTGATATTATAATTATGAGTAAATCATATAATTTAAAGATGTTTTTAAAGAAAATTTTTGTAATATCAGGTGCTGTTGCCATTATTATAGTTAATATGAAATGTATTCTTTTTGATAGCTTATTTATAAAGACTATTATAGCATTATATTCAAACTTGAAGTTAGGAGCTGTACTATAAAGTCTATGATAATATATTCCTATCTATATTCTGAAATAACTAAAGATTAAAGTAATCCTGAGGATTATTAATTACTACTTTATTATGCTGACAAGATTCACAACTAGTAATATATTTGTAAATATTTTTATTCATTTTTGATTAATAAAACTGTTAAGAGACTGCTACATATATTTTGTCAATTCCAATATATCTAGCTATTGGTGTATTATTAAATTCAAATAATATTTTTGCTTTCAAGTTCTTGTCATTTGATATGATTAAGTGACTGGTATTTTTCAAATATATTAATTCATCTTTTAACTCAAAGTTCTTTACTTTAGTTTGTTACTTTGAGTTGACACTGCTAAAGTTCTTCAAGACTTCATATATTTTTACAAAATATTTATCTTCTTGATATTTCTTTCTTTTCTATCAGATTGATAATAATAACTGAAATATTTGCTAAGTGTGATTGATGTGATAATGCATTTACTACTATATTATCTTTATCAAATTTGTATTTGACTTTAAAATTATTAGCCTATAAAGTTTCTAACTAGTGAGTCTGTCTTTTTAAAAGGTTATATTGAGTTTTAATATATTCTAAAGAGATATGATCTGTGATAAAGGTGAACTTTTAATCTTCTAAATATGATTTCCAGAGTCTAATAGTATGTATAATTGCAAGTAATTCTTTTTCATAAACTGAATAGTTTTGTTTAGCTGATGAAAGTTTTCTTGATTCAAAAGTAATTGGTTGGTCACTCTTGTCTTAATTTTGGCTTAACACAGCTCTTATAGTGAAATCTAAAGTATCTGTAATAATTATAAATGGTAATTTAGGATCATATAATAATAAAACTGGTATTAATGTGAGATGTTACGCTGTTATAGATCATTCATACTCTTGATCTTTATATAAAAGTACTGTAAGTAATGAGACAATTACTAAAAAATCTTTCATAAATTTTCTATAGTAACTTACAAGATCTAGGAATGATTGAAGTTCTGAAATATTTGTTGGTACTGACCAATCTCTAATAGTAACAATTTTTCTTTGATCAACAAAGATATCATCTGCTGAGATGAAGTATTCAAAATATTCTATATATTGTTAAATAATATCACACTTCTTCTACTTGGCATATAATTTATGTTTGCAAAGTATTTCTAAGACTGTCTGTAAGTGTTAAATATATTTTTTCTTGATTTTACTATATATCAGAATATCATCTAGATATATAATTATAAATTTATCAAGATAATTATGAAATATATTATTCATAAGCATTATGAAGATGACAGATTTATTAGTAAGACTAAAAGGTAGAATCAAGAACTCATAATATTCATAACAAGTTCTAAATATTATCTTATATATATTTTCTTCTGCAATGTGAATTTAGTGATATCCTAAATATAAGTCTAGCTTTGAAAAGTATTTTGAATCTGTAAGTCTATCCATCAACTTATCAACTCTGGATAAAGGATAGTGATTCTTGATAGTAATTTTATTCAAAGCTTTGTAGTCAATACATAATCTTAATGTATCTTCTTTCTTATATACAAAAAGAACTGATATTCTAAAGGGTAAGTCACTTAGATGAATGAAATCTTTTTGTATCAAATTAGCTAATTATTTCTTGAGCTCATCTATCTCTATGAAAAAAAGTCTGTAGATAGGTTTAGATAATGATTCAGATTCTAAGATAAGATTAATTTTATGATCAATTACTCTTTTGAATGATAACTGATTTGGTAAGATTTCTGAAAATACATCTTGAAATTTTCTTTTTATGTCTAGTACTTCAGGTAAAAGCATTTTTTCTTTTGCTTCTTCTTTATTTTCAGCATTATTAAGATATATAATGAAAAGTTTTATATCTATTAACAAATTTATAATTTATTATCTTGATATGTAAATTAAATTACAACTGAAACCTGATTTTATTTTATTGTTAGCTTGAACTTTTATTATTTTGAATCTATAGGTAAAAGTTATGGTATTATTTCTCTAGTTTATGATAGGGTTGGTGTGAAATAATCAATATTTATCTAGAATGAGATCATATCTTTGCAATTTTAATACTTATACATCCATCTTATATATTCTATAAGTATCTAACTTAAGCTCATCAATCTTTGTCATGATTGGTGACTATTATCTTCTTGTTATCTGCAAGTTCAACTATGACTGGTGTAGTCTTCTGCAATTTTACCTTATTCTTTTATACAAATTTTTTATTAACAAAGTTTCTTAAAGTGCCATTATCTAGCAATACTCATGTTGATTTGCCATTTACTTGGCCATTAAATTTTAAAAGTCTTTCTCTGTTATCTTCAAGATGAGTAAATTTAACTCTCTTATAAGATTATAAAGATTCTTCTTATTTATCTTTAATATTTATAATCTTGATCTTTGATTTTAAATAATAGTTCTTGGCAAAATGACCTGATTTATTATCATTATAATATGTGTTTTTGGACTTGTTATTCTTCTGGTTATTATTATTCTTTCTATTATTATAATGACTTTCTACCTGATCTAATTCTATAGGTATAGAACTATTATTCTAGTAACTTCTATACTAATTCTATAAGTAATGACTATTATTATTTCTACTTGCTAGATCTATAGATCTGCCTTGCTCATACATGGCAATGTCATAATAAATAGCTAATTTTCAAGCATCTTCTAAGATTTCTGGTACCTGATAACTTATCTTTATCTTTATAATAGGTTTTAAACCTTTTATAAAATAAGTAACTTGATCTAAATTACTCATGTTAGTTATTTAATTAATTATATTTCTAAATTTAGTATTATAGTCTTGGACTGATTCAGTTTGACAAAAAAGATATAGTTATCTGCAAAGATATTGCTAATAATATGATGATTGGAATGTATCTCTAAGAGTTATAACAAAGATATCCCAGTTTTCAAAAGATGAAATACTATTATCTAGCTTGATTTTATTAAGATACCAATGTAAAGCTACATCTGTCAAGAAGGTGATAGCATATTATATTTGAGTTTTCTCATTAGTAATTTCTTGAGCCTGAAATATTGTTTTAACTTGTATTATCCAGACAAGTACATTTTCATTTGATTCTTCAGAATAAGTAAGTAGTTTTACTGAGAGGTGAGATACAGGTTTAAGACCAGAAAGATCATCTTTTTTAATTGTCTTGATCAATTCAGTAATGCTTGCCATGAATTATATAAATTACTCTGTATTCATTTTTATTAAATTTTAATAATACTAGCTAAGATATGTATATAAAAGTATATGTATGTGTAATATATAAGATATAAGGTATTAGAAAATGATATTTATAATAATCATGTTCACTACTATCAAGTTATAAGATTATTTTATTAATAGTTATAAATAAGATAAAATATGATATGAATAGTTTTAATTTTATAACTTATAATTATTTTTATTATTTAAAAATATTCAGATCTGAAACTAAAAGTACAAAATAGAGAGGTTTTATTTATAAGAAAGAAATGAATACAAAATACAAATAAATTAATATGAATTTCTAATTTAAATTATATATGAATCAAATAGAATTAATTAACTTAATTCATGTCTTCAAAGGATAACTATTATAATCTAATAAGTAATAATAATTATAAATAATAATAAATAATAATATAAATGAATAATAAGAAGAATAAATAAAATTATAAAGAAAATAATTAGTTAAAAATATTAATAATCTAAATTTGTAATTGTAATATACATAGTGATCATCTGAGTAATAATATGCTAAATCTAGATATATTAAATACATAATAATAATCTGTATATCCAAAGTGAAAATGATCTTTTTAAAAATATAATACAAAGCTAATCTGTTATACAGATAGTGCAAAATAAAGATCTAAGCTAAAAGAGATTTAAAAGAAGATAATTCAATCAAAATTATTATAATTATTCAGTAATGAAATTAAGAGATTAACTAAAAGATATAAAATAAGTACTTAAAGAATACAATCTTTAATCAGAACAAGAAGTTTATTTGATATATAAATAGTGCTCTGAAAAATATAATGATAATTCTCAAAGAATAGACTGCTATATATAATAAATAATATTATAATAGTCTAATTTTTATAAATAATAATTAATATAAAAGAAATAATTATTGAAGCAAAATATATTTTTAAATAATATTCAAAGTTTTATTATGAGTATAATTTTATAAAGTAATACTGGAATTTTGTGAAGTGAAAGATCAGAAAATTATATAATTATAATTATGCAGACTTATTAAAACAAGTTTTAGAAGTTCTTTTCATAATTCTAGTAATAACTATTTGTAAATTCATATATAAGTTATAAAGATATATAAATATATATAATAAAGAGTTAGAGAATAGAACTGACAAGTAAATCATTAATAAATTTAAATCATATTATTACTTATCTAAAATAATTAAAAGAATAATAGAGAATAAGAATAGAAAAAAAAGTGAGAATAAAAAATAAGAATTAAATTATATATTTATTTTTTATATTATTATATATTTAAATTTTATTAATTAGTATAATAATGATTGAATATAAAGTTACTTGATTTTTTTGCAAAGTATTATTAATTAACTTTTTTATTTAATTTAAATTTTAAATTAAAATTTTTGAAAATTAAAATAAAATTATGTGATTATTGAGTATAAAATTCTGATATTATAATAATTATAATTATTATTATTTTTATTATGATTATTATTATTATTACAACTATTATTAGATTGATAAAAATCTTTAGCATAATTTAGTTCTATAAATGTATGATTAGTATTATTATATATATTATTATAAGAAGAATTCTGATTTCTCTTGTATTTTTGATTATGATTATGATTATTACTTTTAAGAGAATAATTAATATCAAATATAACTATATCATAATAAATTATAAGTTTCTAGGTATTATTAAAAATTTTTGATACTTAATATATTACTTCTATTTTAGTTATGAGCTTAAGATTATCAATAAAATTTGTAACTTGATCTAATTCTTTCATTTTCTCAATTTATCCTATAATATTTCTAAATTTAGTATTATACTCCTATACAATATCAGTTTGATGAAGTTGACAAAGTTAATAATGAAGATATTATTAATAGTTAGATAATTAGAATATATTATGGACTTCAGAGATAAAGTTATTCTAATCTGTAAAGATATTTTATTCTCTAGTAGTATGTATTCTATTTAGATAATAGTATAAAGTAATATTCTCAAATTCAGTTTCAGCATATAAAATTCTAGTTTGTTTATCAATAATTTCTTGAGTAATAAGTATTTTAATAACTTATAATATCCAGATATTGATATTTTCATATGATTCTCTTTTATAAGTAAGAATCTTAAGTGGAATTCTTGATGAAGGAGAATTATTATTATTATCTTGTTAATTATCATCATTATTATCATTATTATTACTAAGAATAATAATAAGTTATTACTATTATTAGATGAAACTAGTAAGACTAGTAAGAAGTTATTGAAATTATTTACTTAAAAAATCAGGATCAGATATTATGAATGTATATATATGTATATATAAGTATATAGTATTTGAATATGAATGAGAAAGTATATAGAAAGAGAGAAGTTAATAGTAAATATGTATACAGTATATTAAGAAAAAAATTAGTCTTTACTTTTTTATAATAACTTCATAGAAACTACTTCAATTTTAACATAAAATAGCTTGTTTAAAAACTAAAAAGCAAGATTTTTATCAATATAAAAAATATATTTTATTAATAATTGATTTATTTATTATTATTATCTATTACTTGCTAATACCAGTTATGTATTAATGAAATAAGATTGGTCAAAAATTTATTAGAAATATTTTTCTACTTCTTTACTATATATTACTCTAGCTTAGAAATATTACTTGATATATATTTTTCAATATGATATTTAATAATTGATTATAGATTTTTAATAGAATTAAGATCTGGATTATTAAAAGACCAATTTATAATCTCAGGGAAGTTTTTTTTAAAAACTTCTTGATTATTTGACTTATATACTTCAGATTATTATCTTGTTAAAATCTTTATCTTCTTTCAAGTATTCTCCTGATTAAAGATAACTTCTTAATTAGTTACAGCTTGTAGCAGCCAATCAGAGAATTATGATAGAGTTATAGCAACCAATCAGAGAATTATAATAGAATTACAGCTAGTTACAGCTTCTATTACTACTTCTAATTTCTGAAAGATATTTCTTCAAAATTTCTGTATAAAATCTTACATTTATGATAACTATAAAATAGTATAAATTGATTTTACTCTTGATACAAAATCCATCTCAGACAAAAATTTTTTTGGCAAATTTTAGGAAATAGCCATATTGATTTAGAATCTTTATATCAAACTGATATTGTATTTTTAAATAATTAGAAAGCTTTTTTATTTAAAAATAAGATCCTTTTTTATTGGTTATTTAAGTGATTTGTGATTTATGTAACTTAGTTTGTCTTTTGGTCAGCTATTAGCATTGGTGTGTCATTTGAAAGATCACTTTTATAATTAAGCTCTCTTAAATATACTTTAACTATTATATGTGATACTTCAACTCCAGAAAGTTTAATGATTAAGATTCATAAAGACATAGAATTATTTTTATAAATATATTACTTAAGCTCACATAATTTATTGAATTCTATTTTTCTTTTAACATCTATTATCTTGTTTATGCATAATATTACCAGTTTTTTTTTAATTTTTAAATATTATACTTAATTGTTGAAAGAGAAATGCCAGTAATTTTGTGAAGTTTTGTTTGAGATTAGACTTTATTATTCCAAAAATGCATAAGTATTTGATGTTGAGAATTAAGCTTACTTTTAGTCATCTTTAATAAATAAAGAATAAAGTTTAAGAGCTCAAATTAAAATTAAATACAAGTCTTATGATTTGTTTTTGTTTTCAAAAAATGTCTGATATATTTATTATACTCAATATAAAAAGGATATACTTTAAGTTTTATATATCTAGAGACCAATTTTTTTCTTAACACATTATATATGCATATATATATATGTAGTATTAACTTTTCTGCTACTATCAAAGTTATAATTTTTCTAGTTATATTATATAATATATTAGAAAAATTTACATAAAAGATTCAAGATATATAATAATATTATTTAAAATAGAATTCACATAGAAAACTAATTCAAGATAGACAAGATTATTATATTTAAAACTTATTCTTTATTTGTTATTATGTGATTATTAAAAATATAGAACAGAAATAATATCTTTAAATAATAATTTAATATTATATAGAATTAATAATATAATAAATAAAATTAATAATAGATAATACTTATATAGTATTATTTCTAGAGAGAAATTCTATTAAAAAAACTATCTATAGCTAAAATAACTCAAGTATACTATGTGACTTTATAAAATAATTTTTATAGTGTAATATTATATATGGTATAATATGTAATGTAATAATAATCTATAAGAGAAAATTTAATTTTTATATTACTTTTTTATATTTTTATGATTGCAATTAATAATTATTATAAAAATATTATTGAAGACTTTTATAATTAACTCATACTTTAATCTTTCTCAAATACAGATTCTAGTTTAAATACGTAGTATTATTATTAGTGATGATATTAGTAGATAGAAATATAGTAAATTATTTATCTAGAAGTTAATATAATTATTACAATAAGAAATTATTATTTGGAATTATAATAGTAGTATTAATTTCAAGATTAGCTAGTTATCTGATATTTATATTTCTTTCTGTACAATTATTAATATAGTATTTTATTTTATTATATTTGAAATACTTAATATTTAAGATATTATTATTATTATTATTTATATTTTTTCTTGATAATTTATAATTATGAATTATATAACCATTTTTATTATAATTATAATAAGTTTTGTTTTGGTTAGAGTAATTATTAGAATTTTAATTATTCTAAATTAATAACTTTTTTATCTATTCTGTGAGATTAGTTATAGCTTTACTCATATTATTTACTGAATTTAAAATAAAAAAGAGAATGTCAAGATTTTGTGACAAAATTATTATATAAAAGTCACTATTTTTTTTTCTACATATATGTCTATAAAAAATAATATAAATACATTTGGAAGAATATGACATGAAAAATATAGAGTTAAGAGAATTCTGGTAAATTTGTCTATAGCTAGACTTAGTACTGATCACTTCTGTGATTGCTATATCTAAGATATCTAGATTAGACTTATTTATATGAAAGGTAATTTCTGATTTCAAGCCTTTCACAAATTATTTAATATAGTAGGTAGCTAGATATATATATATTAGATTAATTTTTTGAAGTAATATATAAACATCTTCTGTATATAAAGTTATATTTTTATTTATTTCTTGCATTCTTAATCTTAATTATTATTATTATGCTAAGACTTGAATATTTATTCTAAACTAAGTAATAAAGATTTGATAAAATAAATTATTATTATTATTATTATTTCAACTTGTAGATCAATTAGTATTTATGAATTTACTTTACTAGTATCAAGTTAATATAATTCCTCTTAAATATGCAAGTACTAGTTTAATCTTTCTTGCATTTATTATATTATTTATATTTGCTAAGTATTCAAACTTTTTAATTTAGTTCATAGAGTCTTATATACTTCTCTATTATAAAAGAGAAGTGATACTATTAATAATTTAGCTTATCTATTTTGTTAAGCTTATATTATCAGAATAAATATATTAAATACTTGAGTTAAGACTTGTATAGCATCTATATTTTCTTGATTTCTTGAGATTAAAATAAAGATAAGTCTAAAATAATAAGGTATGAAACTTCTTCATCTGATAACTCTTCTTTTATTATATTTCTGAATTGAACTAAAATAGTTTTTCTTCTGTATAAGAAATTAATGAAGAATATATTGAAAGTTGAGACTAAAGATAGCTCCTCAACTAATTGCAGCTTGTGACAGCCAATCAGAAAATTGCGACAGAGTTGCGGCTAGTTACGGCTCTCATCTCTAGTTGAGACTAAAATAGATAATAATAGAACTGATATAGAAATTCTAATTAAAATGTTAATTGGAATACTAGATCTTGATTACTGGATATAATATAATCTTTATTGATTAAATACAATAATTTTCTCATGTAAATTATGGATGATACTAGTAATTTTAGTTAGAGCATGGACTGAATATTTTTGAAATCAAAGTTATAATTAATATTTACTTATTAAGATTCTTTTTTTTGATATATTATGAGCTGATACAAAAAGATTGGTACACTAATATAAAAATTAATAATTACTTCTAATAAAAGTCATTCAAATTTTAACCAATCTTTATAATTTTTTTATATTAAATAAAGAACAATCTAAATTAACTTTTTATACTATTTTAATTATCCTATTATACTTTAATTTAATAATAAATAAAGCATTACTTTACTAAAAAAACTAAAATAAAATTATTTTTTTAAATAAAAAGTTATTTTAAATATTATTATTAACAATTTATAAGATTAGAATTTTAAATTATACAAGCAGACTACTCTAGATTTGATAAATATATATTCTAAATTTCATAAAAATTGAATTAGTAGTTATAAAGATATTAAGATTCAAAGTTAAGTAATTAAATTATTTATTATATAATTTTTATATTAATTTTAATCAAATTTTATATAGTAAAATTTAAGAAATAATAATTAAAAAAAGTTATTATCAGTAAAATTTTTTTATAAAACATATATAATAAAAATTTTTACATTTAAATAAATTCCAATATCTAATAACTTAATTAAATAAGACAGAATTAAAAATTTTATTTTTAAAAAATAATTTATTAATATTTATTTAATATATTAATCTTTTTATACCAGATCATAGTAATAAATAAGTTATAAATTAATTAGTATAATTTCTTTTCTTATTATCTAAGTAATTAAGATAGATTAAAAAGATTAATTAATCTCCTGAATTATCTTTCTATTTTAAAATTAGTTGATTTTATTAGATTCAGTTTGAATCACTTTGTTAATTAATAATTTTATTTTTTAATTTTGTCTTTACAGAGAGAGTATTAAAAAGATTATTATTATTTTAAGTTTATGCATATATAAATATTTTAAAATAGTAATAATAACTGTATTCATGACTAAAGATGATAGCTGTAATTACTATATTGTAATACTTATATTACAATTATATATTGCAACTATATGTTACAACTTATTAAAAAATTTAATAAAAATTACAACTTGCTATAACTTATTACAAGTCACAATTTATCACAACTTATTATAACTTATTATAACTTATTATAACTTATTATAGTGTTATCGTAGTAGCATAAAAATCCCTAATTCCTTAATCTTTTCGTGGTTATGCAAAATCACATTTTCTTATAACTTTTACAT
>CAJVPS010002649.1:0-11784 GCA_910591765.1 Ambispora leptoticha
ATAAATTATAATAAGTTATAGTAAGTTATAGTAAGCTATAGTAAGTTATAGTAAGCTATAATAAGTTATAATAAGTTGTGACAAGTTATGGCAAGTTGCAATAAGTTATAACTTGTGATAAGTTATGGCAAGTTGTAATTTTTATTAAATTTTTTAATAAGTTACAATATATAATTATAATATAAGTATTGCAACATAGTAATTACAGCTATCATCTTTATTCTATATATCTGTTATCATAATATCAAAACTTATTTGCTGCTAAATAATATCATTATCCAGCTCAAATTGGAATCAGTTCAGTTGTATAAACTGAGATAAAAATACATATTGATAAGCATTATTATCTAGTATCAGTCAAATTATCAAAAATCTTTGCTATAAGCTTTTTCAAAGACTTAATCATTATTTCTCAAGATAATAAAGTAAAAATTGAATTGGAATACCTGCAGTAGAAAGAATATTTAAGACTATATAATCAGTCAATGAGCTAGTAATAATTATAAATTATGATTTTTCTATAGGTATGAAGCAAAAACTCATTCTATCTGTATATTTACTTATAAATTTATCAGAAAGTAATACACTTTATACTGACTATATGAGTATTTTTATTCATCCAGAGTACTTTATAAAAATAATATCAATAATTCACATGACAGATCTTATAAAAGTTATATATGACAAATAATTTAAAAAGACTGCAAAATATAAAAAAATATAAAGTCAATCCGAATAGATGGAGGATTTAATAAAAATCTAAAATATCTCAAAAATATTCTTAAGTATTCCAAGCTTTTTTAACAAGAAAATCTAAATTACTTGACTGTATAAACTCATACTCCTGGCCAATTTGCTTATAATTCAGTTGAGAAAAGTATGATGATACTCTCTGAGAAGCTTGCCAGAATCATATTTTCTGTTGATTATTTTGATTCACATCTAAATAGCCAGAAAAATATAATTGACAATGATCTGACATATAAAAATTTTCAGTATGTAGGAGAAAGATTATGTGATATATAAAAGAGAGATTTGATTCATGAAAAAGAAGTAATTTGTGAATATGTTGATAAACATATTAATCTATTTGAAGAAAATGATTTTGAGTTTACCTGGAGTTAGATTAAAAGATACGTATAATTATTTTAATATATCTTGAATCTTCAAAAATATAATAACTGAACTTGTTATCAAGTATTCAAAGCACTTGATATAATAGCTCTATTAGAAGAAAATAATAGATTTCTTTTTTCCATTATCAAAGAAAAAGATAATCATTATCTAAATCCAATACACATACTTAAGTATGTAGACTGAATGAAAATTCTGCTATATAACAAATATTATCCTTCTATTACTGATGAGCTTCATGCTTATTTATGTTATACAATATGTGGCAAATATTTTTTTACTCTCAATTTTATGATAAAGTATCAAAAAAATGAGTACAAGAGCAAAAGAGGATGGCCATGAAAAATAAAACTATCTTAGTAATTGAAAGAGACTTCTTGTAATAGATTTAGCAACTTGATTGTTCTAGATATCTTATCACATATACAAATATTACTTTGAAAAGAGTATAAAATGGATTTTTGAGCAACCCAATCTGAAGGAAAATCTTAGATTTTCAAAAAAGTAATTAATGTAGATGTGAAAATATAGGTGTGAAAAGGATCATAATTTGATGAGTAATTTTTTTTAACTTGGCATATGATAAATTACTAGATATGATAGACAGCTTGTCTCTCCTCTCTCTCTAAAAAATCATATAATAAATAATACTTCTCTAAAATAATTAAAGAATTATTAGAAAAATATTAGATTAAGTATAAATTTTTCACTTCTTATTATTTTTAGATAAATAGTTAGTAGAAAGATTAAATTGAACTTTATGTACTTCATTATTAAAATATATCTAGCTCTATAAAAAAGATTAGAATTATTATCTATTTTTAGTATTATTTACTTATAGAATAATACTTTATTTGAGTTCTTTTAACTAATATATGGTTAATAAATAATTATATTATTAAATATTAAATTAAAAGATTTTGATAATCTTATTTTTAAAGAAACTTTCATCAAAAAAATATGTGAGATAATTAATAAACTTGAAATTATATAAGAATTAGCTCTTAGTAATATTCAAAAAGAATAATCTAAACAAAAAGAATAGTATGACAAAAAGTAAAAGTTAACAATCTTTTAAATAGAATAAAAAATATTGATAAAATAAATAAAAACTTAATATTAATATCATATAAGTTTAGTAAAAAATAAAAAAAACTATTCTATATTTATGAAATTTATGATAAAGATACTTATAAGCTCAGAAATCTAAATAAAAAAGTTTTAAAAAACTCTTATAATGATAATTATTTGAAGTTATATATTAAGTTTAATAATTTAAAATCTATTATTATAATAGATAATAATTAAAAGATTTATAAAATAAATTTTTTAAAGTTTTATAATTAATTATCTATTCAAATGGTATAGTAAAGTAATATAGTAATATGATATAGTTATAGGATGTAGTATAATTTTAATTATTATTAAATTAAATATATAAGAAATTAATATTAATTAATTTAACTTATTTTTAATTCTAGTCTTATTCATTTATTTATTTAGTCATATATATTATATTTAATTAATAGTTTTATTAAATTAATAATTTTTCAATTAATTATTATTAGTTTTTCTTTTTTTAATTATAATTTCTTTAATATTTTACTATATTTAATTTAAAAATATTCATATTCTTTATAATAATTTTCTAAAATTTTACTTATTCTTGAATAAATTAGATGAAATATTATATTAAAAATAATTTATAATTAGTATAGCAAGAAAATATTATATATAGAGAGTTAAGAAGTGATTAAAAAAAATAATTAAGTTTAATAAAAGTAATTAATTACTAAGTTAAAAATAATTAACTAGTATTTTCTTATAATAAATATATATATTTTATATCTTATTTTTATTTATTTTCTTCTTATTCTATTAAAAAAGTAATTTTATTTAAAATAAAACTTATATAAATTATCTTATTAAGAAGATAATAAGTTATTATAATCTTTCAAAATTATAAAATAAATAAATATTATAAATACAGTTATTATTACTATTTTAAATTACTTATATATATAAACTTAAAATAGTAATAGTATTTTAAAATTATAAATTAGTAATAAAAATAAAAAAAATTTTACTTAAATAATAATCATAAAAAATATTAACTAGTATTTATAAAAAATTATACTAACTAAATTATTAAAAAATAATTCAAAGTAATTTGATTTAATAAGTTTAAATTTAAAGTTTTTGAATCAGATAATATTTAATATTACTAAAAATAATCAAATAAATTATTAAAAAGTTTATATATTAAGTTTATAATTAAGTTTGAGAATAAGAAAATTATGATATAAGATTATTTTTATTTATGTAATATTAGATTTTTATATTAAATTAATAAGATAATAAATAAAAAATTATATTAAAAAATTTTATCTGATAAATTAATAATATTATTATTTTAAGCTTATATATATGTAAGTATTTTAAAATAGTAATAATAATTATATTTATAATAATTATTAATTTTTATCTTAAAAAATAGAAGATAATTAACTATTTTTCTAATAATATATTTTAGTAAATTTAACTTTTAATAAAATATTCTTTTAATAAAGTAAGAAGAAATATAATTAAGATAATATATATCAAATATATATATTTATTTCAAGAATAATATTAATTAATTATTCTTAATTCTAGTAATTAACTGCTTTTTACAAACTTAATTAATTCTTTTTAATTACTTTTTAATTTTATATATAATATTTTCTAGCTATACTAATTACAAATTAATTTAATATAATATTTTATTTAATTTGCTTAAAAATAAATAGAATTTTAAGAGAATTATTATAAAGAACTTTTCTAAACTAAATATAAAATAATTAAAAATTAAAATTAGTAAAATATTAAAAAAATTATAATTAAAAGAAAAAAACTAATAATAATTAATTAAAAAATTAATAATTTATTAAATTATTAATTTAGTATAATACATATTATTATGATATAAACTTTTAATAGAATATTAATTATATATTATTAGTTACTTTATATTATAATATGATTAGATAAATAATTACTTATATCTTATTGAATATTAGCTATAAAAAATATTATTTATAGATATTTTTAGATAGTTTTGCAAATATAATAATTATAATAAAATTATCATAACAAAGTTAGCAAAATTATTATAGTAAAACTAATAATACTATCATAACAAAATTAATATTATGATATTAGTTAAAATAATATTTAGATTTTAGTAAAACTAGCATAAGTATCATAATAAAAGTATTATTCATATAATTTTTAAAATATATAAAAGTAATATATCTTAACTAGTAAAATTAAATAGTTAATTAATTTAGTTAATTAATAGTTTAATTAATTAGTTATTTAATTTAGTTTGAGTTTTATGAGTTTAGTTTTTAATATACAATTTAAATAAATATAGTTAAAGAGAATTCTAAGAAATTTCTCTTATAGAATAGATTTTAATTAAGATCTATTATTTTATCTTGTTAATAAATTAAATATTATATCTATCTTGAAATTATATTTTAAAATTAGACTATATTCTAACTAGTCATAATAAAAATATTATTGTTATCTATTTTTAGATAAATCTTAATAAATCTTAATATAATAATATTTATATTCTTATTAATATACTTTTAAGATTCTCTTAATATTATTATAAAGTACGTAATTATTTTTATCACATATTTTTAATATATTAAGATTAATACTTGCCTTTCATATTATAACTTACACTAAAAAGATAATAACTTTTTGATATTCTCTCTATAGAAAAATAATTTCAAAGCAGCTATCAATTTAACTCAGATCTAAATAAAAAATTCTCTATGAATTAAATAGAAATTAGTAAAAAATTAAAGCAATTGAAGAAATAATTTTGCAATATATTAAAGTGAATTCAACTAGAAAAATTAAAATAAAAAAAAGACTCTTTACTTAACTATTTACTAAATTACATCTTGAAAATTATACTGATTCTGATCATTAAATTATCTAAGAAAAATTCTTTTATTTTTATCAAGAAGTAATACATAATAAAGTTCAAATCAAAATAAGAAAAAATTTTGCAATCTTAATTAAAGACAAAACTAATCTGTCAATAGAATAAGTATAAACTTATCTCTATAAATTATAATAAGAGATATTTGAATTCAAGAATAAAAGAAGCAGATATTTAATAAAACAAATAAAAAAATAATAAAACCTACTTGTAAAAATATCAAAACTAAGTTAATCAAAATCAAATAAAGAACTATTAGATATCTTACAACAGTTTGAAAAATATAATTTAGATATTCTTGAATAAATATTAATAAAGTTATCACTTAATAAATATTTAAAAACATAATCAATTATTCAAGATATACTTATTATTTTAATACTTATTTTATTAATATTACTTGAAAAAGAAAAAATAAATAAAGATAAGAAGAATAAAATATTATCTTTATCAACTACTAATCATAGATTTAAAGATTTGATAAATAGAATTGGAACACTTGCTATAGCTCTAGGAAGATCAAAAGAAGCTAATTATATCAAAATTATAGAATTTTATGATGATATTCAAGATTTAATTAGTTAGCTTCAAGATTTTAAAAATGCTTGCATTACTAATAGCATTAGTAATAAAAGAAAAATTCAGATAGTAGAAGCTTATTTGAAAGGTTTAGCTATCACATAGTTTGTTAATAAAAAATTATATGATTCAGAATAGTCAGAAATCTAAAGATATAATAATAAAGCTAATCAAAATGCAAAAGAAGTTTTATTCATATATCAATTTGAAAAGCACTTTAGAAATTATGACTAATTCTATGAATAGTTAAAGCAAAGAAGATAATTATCTGGTGAAAGTATAGAATAATATGCTGTAACTATTAGAAAACTAATTAGAAGAGTAAATCTATTCAGATTACTTATATATATCTTACTTTATAAATAGACTCAGATCAGAAATTAAATTCTTTATAAATTTAACTTATTCTATAATATTAGAAGAAGTAATTAATATAACAATATCTTATGATTCTAATTTTTAATAATATAATACTATATCAAATAGCTTATTTTTCTTGTTAATATTATCTGTGATACTGAAATTAGTAAATTAATAAAATAAATTAAAAGTATTACTTCAAAATTAGAAAAGTTATCAATCTTTAATCAGTTTAATAATTATTTTAATAATAGAAATAATTCTATTAGATATAATAATTATAGAAAATTTGGTCATATTGCAAGTAAATATAGAAGTAAAAAAAATAATAACTATAATAATAATAATAATTTTAATAATAATAATAATTTTAATAATAATAATAATTTTAATAATAATAACTTCAATAATAATAACTTAAGAAATTCTATTATCTGCTATAACTATGAAGATACTAGTTATATTACTAATAGATATATTAATTCAAGTAAGAATAATAATAGTCAAAATAATAATAATTATAATAATAATAATAATAGAAAAAATAATAATTAAAATAATAATAGTAATAATAATAATAATAATAAACAGAGAATCATAACACTATCAAAACATAGTGGATGAATCATTAAATACAAAGTTGTGTTGAATAAAAGACTCAATCTTAGACTTTTGAAATTTGAATCGAATAATATGAATTAAAACTTCCATCTTTTATGAATTTGTTTAAAAAATAAATGAGAGACAAGAAATCAAACTTGATAAATACTTTTGAAATTCCCATTCTCTATTATCCAGAGGGCAAACTTGCCATATTTTTAACCAATGAGAGATATAATGAAAATGGAAGACGTGATTGCATATTCTCCAGACACTATATTAATACGTTATTATCAACCATCATGATTATGGATCAGAGATATCATAATTATAATTGAATAATCAACTTACACTGTACATTCTTCACTTGTTGCGGAAGCTTGATTAGCCTGATATTCAATATCTGAATTAAGAAAAAAATTAATCAAGATCCAACAATGATGAATCATACAATAAAAATAAATAACAAACATAGATTCATGATATGGTTTTGGCAAATAGCACAATTATCGATAACAATATCTGTATTAAGAAAAACTATTTTTGTTATTAAATATTTTTTTTGTATTCCAAGAAAAAAATTGACAATCTATTATCATAAAGAAATATCAATACTAACTCCATGCCCATAGAGCTACTGCATTCCACTATCAAAAAAAGTCAGTAAATTAACAAGTTAACAGATAGGTTTCGCAAGATGCGACTCCTAATGAATGGAAATAAGCAAACATTATTCTCATTCCCAAACCTACTGACTAGGAAAGAAATCTGGACATTACCAGATCAATAGCACTTCTAGACATGACAAGAAAACTTTTTTTATGAATCCTGACTAGTCGCATCTCAAATTTATGTGCAAAATTTGATATCTTCAAGGGCAACAATTTTTCAGTACTAAAAAATATCTCAACAGCTAGCCCACTACATATCATTAATAATATTATGGAAGATACAAGAGAAAACAAAAAAGAACTGTGGTGTGTATTTCAAGATATGTGCCATACCTACGACTCCATTAGCTAGCCTATCCTAAAGCTCAGCCTTAATAGAATAAAAATGAATCAAAAATTTATCATATTACTACAAAATTTATAACTAAATCGACATAATCACATTTTCACAGAATATAGTTTCACAGAGTCATATCACGTAGAAGACAGATTAGATCAGAGAGAAGTTCACTCACCTATACTTTGACATATCTTCTATAATCCACTACTATACATGATTAACTCTATCAAACTTATCCATGGTTATAATATCAATAATTCATTAATATAATTTTCACATTTCAAACCTGATTCAATACAAATTCATATATCTAATCTGGCTTTCATTGATGATATAGTATGGATAGCCAAATCCAAAAGCAGTATGGTTCAGATACTCCATTTGACATAACAATTTTTCACAATATGTAACATAGCAATCAACATAAAAAAAACAGAAGCAATAACAATCAATTCTGACAAACAAGCTAACCCAACCAAGCTTTCCTTTAATCCAAATGATCCAGAACTTAAAATCATATATAATAATAATCATACCAAATATCTCGGAATCTTACTCAGTCCAGATGAAAAATTCAAAACTCAACAAAAACAAATTAAAGCAGATGTAGACTCTATAACATTGCTCCTTGGAAAAAAGTTTATCACTGAAAAACAAGCTATTTATATCTTCAATAGAGTGCTATTCTCTGCCATTAAATACAAAACACAACTTTTTGTTCCTTCTACCACTTTTTGTGAATCAATAATGAAAAAAGTCAAGAAAATAGTAAAACAAAAATCAAATCTTCCCTCAGACTGTCTCAATTCTATTTTACATCACCCTGCTCTATTGACACTTGAAAATTTATCAGATATTCTGGCGAGAAGTAAAATCTCTGAATTATTCCTTCAGCTCAATGACAAAACAATTGTGGGCATGACTACACAAGTCAGATTACAAAAGCTTCAACACTAACGATAGACAGAAGAATCAGTTCTTCTCAAGCCAACTCCAGAATCCACCCCTATTGGAAAAAATCCCATTACCAGCATAATACCTCTAATATATCAATACAGTATATCTTTCTTTCTCTCTCTCAATGATACCTTAACAGTAATACAATCCTCGTACAGATGGCCTATCTCAAAAATTCTAAATAATTGATTTGCTTATAAAATCTGTAAAAAATCTCTCTCACAAGACAATATTCTATTTCTATCTCAGCTTACTAAATATAATTATACAAAACTTATTTCATGGAAATAATATAAATGAAAATTTTGTTCAACCAAACAAGGGTATGAGTCAAGGTGGTTTACTAACTTAACACAAAGAGTCATCAATCATAGCGATTCATCTGACTTAACAATTATTAACAAACAATATGGCCATAGTAAAGACTTCTATAAAATTCCAGATCATCATATCTCTACACACTTTAATGGCAATTCTGATCTGTATTCACGTTGGCATCAATCAAAAACACAACTAAATCTAGTTGATACAGACAACAATTTTTTCACAGATGGATCAATAACAAACTCTGGTTCATCCAAAATATTAGCAAGAGCAGCATGGATCTCATGACCATCCAAAGCAGATTTCAGTTTTTCAATAAATAATTCACTATCCATAACAAAAACAGAACTATTCGCCATCTGCACCTTGTCAAAAATCTTACCAGAAAACTCAAAAGTATCTATTTTTTCTGATAGTCAATTAGCCATCCAAGATTTCAAGAAAAATATTCAACTACAATCAATATAATCTAATCATCACTTATATCAACAATCTAATTGGCCACTCTGGGAAATCCTTAATAGCAATATTAATAATAAAGCTCTTAACATCATAATATACAAAGTCAAAGGTTACTCTAATAATCCAGGCAATGACCTAGCTGATAAACTAGCCAATCAAGGCCATAATATGAATACACTTTACATCAACTATCATCACCTACCATACACCAAATTTACACCTATATTCAATCAATCTATTCTGATAGATACCAATTTGAGAATATTTCTTAAAAAAATATATTATCACTCAAGCATTTACAAGTGGCAGAATGAACTGAGAATCAAACATAATATACAATCCCTATTAAAAAGTACTGACTGGCTTGGTACATTCTCAGTATGGAATCAAGATGGCAGAATTAACAGTATTCACACCAATTCCCATGCTTCCAAAATCCACACTTTTTTTATCAAGTCATTCCACAATATGTTACCAATTCTATAATATCTAAAAATTTGTAAATCTCACATATACAAAAATGATATTTGCTATTTATGCAAATCAGCAATAGAAGATCAAACATACTTATGGACTTGTCTAATAGCCAGCAAAACAAGATACACCATTAGCCATCAATTATAATCTCAGTTATATAACTCTATCATCTCATCTTATGATAATATAACAAATCTTCCTTCAAGACAAACCATTCAGATCTATCTCCAAACATTTTTAATCTTCACAGCCTTATCTAATCCTACCCCTTCCAATACTATTAACATCAGCATGCTTTTTGGAATAATACTGAAAGAGCTATTTCAAATACTTATAACTCAACAAATTCTAATTTTAACAGCAAGAAAAATAGCAGTTCATTTTATTAAATGGTTGTCACAACAATTTTATAAACAGATCTGGATCTCTCATTACAAAGTAGTCAACAAACATGAAAAATCTCTAGGAATCACACAAGCACAAAAATATCACAAACAGACAATCTCTAAGAGCAGATCAAAAGGTATCTTTACGTCATAATCATACTAAACTATTTATAAAATATGGTCAGATCCTTTCTTTTGTATATGCAGATTCCCAAAAAATCAGCATTATGATCAGTAATGTCCAATCCAAGCTGTTACTTATAAGAATATTAATGAAATTACACTAAAAGTTTGTAGTTTACAAATTAAACATAGCAAATTAATTTTCCTATTAGAACTAGTTTAGTCTTAGACAGATCCAAGATGACTAGTTGCATCTTATATTTTAAATGTAATATAGGTAATTTTTGATCTATCATCTATTTTATTATGTAAACTAATATAGTATAGAATTAACGTAGATAAGAGGTAAGACTACACTATAGCTTTATAATAATAATAATAATAAACAGAATACTTATTTAAATACTAAAGAGTATTTAAACTCTTAAATATATCTTTAGAAGATGAGAGTATATTTACAACTAAAAAATCTTTAATTAACAATAATTAACTCAAGAAATTATTATTAGAAAATGAAAAAAAATTAATAAAATTAATAAATATTTATAAATATCATATATATGAATAGACTTATTAATAATTAATCTTGTAAAATAATAATAATTGATAATAATACTATAAGTAATATAATCACTCAATAATTCTTAAAAAAGATAAATTGAAAAATTCAAAAATCTAGTATAATAAATCTGATTAATATTAATGATCAGAAAGAGAAAGTATTTAAAAAAGTAATTGACTTATTAGTTATTTTAGAAACTGAATTAATCAAGATTAAAATATTAGTAATTATAAATAGTAATTATAATCTTATATTAGAAAATAATTGGACTTATACTTATAAAGCAGTTATAAACTAGATCAAAGATCTATTATAATTTGAAAATCAAAAGAATTAGATTGAAATATCCATTATATATTTAGAAAAGTATTATAAATTAAAAAAGAAAATAATTTATATAATATTATAAAGAAGTAGAACTTAAAATCTTTGATAATAATGATAAAAAAAATATCAGAATATACTTATGAAATAGATATTGATTTTGATTTAAAATATTCAGAATTAGAAAATCTTGTTATTTTATCACAAGAAACTATAATGATAAATTTATATATTATAATTAAAATACCAAAAGAAATATTTTATTAACTTCTAGATTTTTCTTAACCCACAAAGAAATAAAAATAAAAGTAAATATTATAGATATCATAATCAATTACTTATTTGTATAGTGCAGTAGACATGGCATAGCATATGGCGCAGCTACAATATGTGGCACAATAATTGCCAATTACTACTAAATTAGGTAAATAAGTAATTTTATTAATTAATCTTATTTATAATTAATTCTATTTTTAATCTATATT
>CAJVPS010002650.1:0-11781 GCA_910591765.1 Ambispora leptoticha
CCAACAGATTGCATTTAAGGAGCGTTGACTGTACTTTGCAGAATCAGGCGAGAAATGGATCGGTAAATATGGAAACTCGATATGCTTTACAAAATTTTTCTCTTTCTATGCAAGACACAAATAAACACAAAACAGATCAAGAACCTTGAATACATAGTAACAGAAATAGCAGGTAAAATTGATATACAAAAATTACTGGCTCGTTCGTTCTAAGTAATATTTTTATGTAATACACAAATACACACAGAACGGAATAAAAATTTGGTAAAGGATCAAGCTAATAAGCACCAGTCATGACAATCGTAGTAGCAGCAGCTGTGAATGCTTAAGCAGGTCCACCTGTAGTCCTCGCTGCGGTAAATGGACTCAGATTCACCACTAGAGGGATAGCGGCTGGTTCTGCGGGTGCTGTTTTAATGTCCACATACGGAGGAGCAGAGGAGCGGTAACGTCCGGTAGTTTAGGTGCTAAGCAAGGCTGTTACTCAATGTCACTAATAAGGCCGATATTACTTGATTTATGAGAGCTTTTTTGTGATAAGGAAATGTTTTGTATCTAGGGTTTGATGAGTTTTTAATCATATGATTATTTGTTAAAATGTTGTATTAGCGTTAAACAATTGAAATAATCATTTTAACTAAAATGAACCTCAATATGTGCACGTAGCGCGTTTTTCCATTACGAATTTTCTAGCATATACAAAAAACCAAGTTTACATAAAAGATCTTTGTCTAGCAAAAAGATGTTCGTGTATTCTGTGAAAGTTACAGATGATCTTGTACGCATTACCGTGAGCATTTTGTAGTTGCAAAAACATGTAAGATAGGATAATTAATAGTATTTTTTTCTCGCAATAAAACCGCGTATTCTGTGAAATGTTTTAAAAACACAAAGTACAGATGATTCTATGGCGCATTCTAAGCTCATTTATTAGAATTTTACAGTTGCAGGAAATTACATGTATTGGTATATTATCCATTTAATTCATTGAATTGACGAAAAAAAATTTATTCGGAAAACACTAATTTGCAGAAATTGTAAGTTTTCAAAAGAAATAGGATTCTTATTTTTATTTTTGCGGTTATAAACTCGCTTAGCATAATTAATAATATTTTTTTCTCACACATCTCACACAAAACAGATTAAATATTTTGGATATAAATTGACAATTGCCGGAGCCCTGGCTGGTAAACGATTAATTATTTCCACGATTATTATTTTTGAACTTGTTGTTGCTATTTCGATGAGAAATCCCGGATTCTAAGTCGACAATAATAGTCGGGCGGAACAGTTATTTTTTTGTGTAATATATGTAAATAAACACAGAACAGGTCAAAAACCTTGGATATAAAGCAACAGAAATAACAGGTAAATTTGGGAAAACTGAGATCGCTTGCACATAAATTCATTCCAAGTAAATATTTTTAACAGGACCAGCTGCGACAAATGGAGTCGGTAAATATGGAAAACTTGATGAGCTCGTTTTAGTATAATAAAGGTTTTTCTCTTTTTATGCAATACGAATAAACATGGATATAAAGTAACAGAAGTAGCAGGTAAATTTGGAAAATTGATCAAAGTAGCTTTTAATATAAGAAAGTCACCAGGTCCAACCGAAATCTTTTTTATATCGAGAGTTTCTTATTATAAATCTTTTGATTGGCTCTGTAAAATCTTATATCAAAGAGTTTAAAAGGTTTCTCATATCAAGGGTTGACTATACAAAAAAATTACGCGCATTCCTCAAGCGGAACAGCAGCTGGCTCTTGGGCTGCTAATTTCATGTCCTCATACGCAGGGGTAACGTCTGGTAGTATTTAATAATAACCTGATACGACTGAGGCTGACACTACTGGATCTATGTGATGAGGAAATTAATTATAAGATTGCTTTGATATCTAAAATGGGAAGTTTTGCACTAGTTTTTTAGATAATAGTATGATTATTTGTCAAAATGTCAATATTGGTTGCTTATTTCTTTTGTATTAAACAATAATCATTTTAGATGATCTTTAGTATGTGCACGTAACGCGTTTTTTCTATTACAAATTTCACGAATTTTCTAACATATATGCAAAGATCTTTGTCACTATTTCCTCGTAAAATTTTTCATGCTTTCATCAAATATTTTTAGAGTGTTATGTTTATTTCTCTTTTGACCCAATTTCATTCTTCTTAAACTATGACAACTATTTCTAGAAAAAGATTTAGCCAATCAAGTCTTATTGCACAATGAGGACATGTTTATCGCAGATTAAAATGAAGTTTTCGGCAAAAATTATGCAGATCATATAGATCATTTAGCCAAAATTATCATAATTCCTTATGATTAGTGATTTTTTAAAATCAACTACAAAAAATCATACATGTACTAACAGCAAGTATTATTAATCAATTAATAGAATTAGTAAATAATCAAACTACTGAGCTAGTATTTTCAGTTTATTACAAATTCAGATTTTGCTGATTTATAATATAAATTGCATAATAATATAATTTTATAATTATATTAAAATATATTCTATATGAATTTTAAATAATTACATATACATAATTAGAAAAATATTTTAGTTTGCAAAATTTGCAGTAAGTTATTATAAAAAAAAATAACTACAAAAATACTATAAATTATTATATAAAAATGTAATAAACTAGATACTTTTATTTTTATAAAATATTACTTTCATCTTAAAATTACAAAATAAAATAAATATAAATTTAGTAATTACTAATTTAATATTTAAAGTACAAGTTATTTTATTAGAATAGAAAGAATTTTATATTATAATTTATTAAAATAATAAAAACTGATTTATTTAAAAACAGAAAAATTATAAAATAGATAAATTTCAAAAAAAAGAATTCTTATATTTTATTTTTATAATTATAAACTTACTTAGTATAATAATTATAATTATAAACTTACTTAGTATAATAATTATAATTATAAACTTACTTAGTATAATAATAAATACAAACTTAATATTTTAATAAAATCATCTATATTCATCTCTTTAATAAATAGAATTAATAAATATTAAAAACTTGATATATAAAAAATTATTTTAATAATTATAAATTAAAATATTATTAATTTGCTTAAATCATAATTCAAATTGATTTGATTTAAGAATATTAAACTAATTCAAACTATGATTTGAATTAGATATTTAATTAATTTTATAGTAACTTATTAAAAAAATAAAATACAAAAAAAATAACAAGATTTAAATATCTTACTATTGAAGAATTATTAAAAATAACAAAAAATAAATTTTATTTATTAAAATAATTATAATTACTTAATATAATTTTTATTTTTATCTATCTTTTAAAATTAAACTAACTTGAATTTTTAATTTTTTTTTAATATTTTATCTATTATGACTAATCTGAAAAATAATATTTAAAAATAAGTTTTCCTTAAAAAAATATTAGTCATTATTAAAAAAAATCATATTATATATTACTAAACTAAGATTATTATTCTATATATTTATCTCTTATCTACAATATATTATATTATTAATTTTTATAATATTAAATTAATTTAATCTTTTATAAAAGTTAATTTTAATATTTTTTCAAGTAATTATAATTTTTTTATAAATTAATTTTATTTAAAATAAATTAAAAAGATTTTACAAGTATGTATTAACTTTATTTTATAAATTTTTAATTAAATTTAAATTAAAAAACTAAATAAATTAATCAAGCAAAGTAATATTATTATTTTTAAATTATTACTTGATTTTTCTAAAGATATATTTTGAATTACTAAAATATAAAATTATTATCTTTTAGTATTTTCTTATAAATTATATCTAAAAAATTAGTATTTAATATATTAATATAAATATAGTTTGATGCAAAAAGATTGGTATATCAATATTATCCCAGAAAATTTTTTCATATTGAATGGTAATTAAATATCCAAATCAGTAATCCAACTCATAAAAATAAATCATGAGAGATATATCTTTTTATTTTTAACCAATTTAGTAATTTTTCTTTTGTATATTTGACTTGAGATGAAAAGAAAATTCTTTGACAGATAATGAATGATGAATGATCATTAGCATTCATTAGTACTTATTAGGCACTTATAATGAGAAGAAGTAACATTAAGCTATGTTACTATACAAGCATATTGTGATAGCTCTTGATTTTAAAGAGGAAATAGTTATAAGAATAGTTGCTGACTGGAACTAGAAAAATGATAGTAATTTTATAACACATAAAATAATTAGCAAATCACAAAATAAACCCAATTCTGAAATTATTAAAGTTTTATATAATATAATTATCACTGCAAATATCTCTAATAAATCACTTTCAATACTAATTTTACATCAAAAACTTGATGAAAGTGATCATGACCTTTCAAAATAGCAGTTATTATATTTGCTGCATATTTTGGACTATTATTATAATCATGGAGAGTATTATAATATTTTGTATGAGTCTTCTGCAAATATTATATTTTATAATTAATATTTATGGAAATAGTTTGCAAATTTACAAGAAAAAAATAATATATCAACTAGATCAGAGATTTTTTTAGATGAATCATATTGTCATCTTTACTATACTAATAATAGTACATGAGTTTTATATCAAGAAATTATACTTTTACCTAGCTGCGGTCCACTTTTTATTATTTTTGATATAATTATTATTATACAAAATTGTAACTCTAATAAAATATTTGAAGAATTAGTTCCTAGTTCTCTCTTAATATGGGATCCATCAATTAAATCATCATTAATGAAAAGAAAAAGACATGTCAATGCTGATTCTTGAAGAGATATTTCTGATAGTATACAACATGTCAATATCATAGCTAATAATATTGATTATTACAATAACTTTACAGCTAACATTTTTGAAGATATTTTTAACAAACTCTGTAGTAATATCAAAGATTTTTATAATGAAGTAGATATCCATATGAATGATACTCATTATCATAAATAATAAATTAAAAAGGTATTAATATCAAACATAAAAAAAAGTGACCTATTTGCTTGATTAATCTGCAAGAATATTAACATTTCAGAAGATTCTAGTAAAGTAAAACTTTATCAACTAGTTAAACAAAATAAAATGAATATTCCTTTTAAATATGTTGAAATAACTGAAAATTATAGACATAATTTATCTTATATTCCACCCTATCATTATGAACTTCAACTAATTAAAGGTATTTGAATGGTAGTAAAAGATGATATTTCTTGATCAGGTCCACATCCTGATCTTCTTTCTATTAGAAATAAATTATTAGATACTTTTAAAGAAAAAATTATATCTAAAACTATTATTAGTTTATGAAAATGATCATTAGATAGTGTAAAAGAATATAATGCTATAATTAATAATATATTATTGGTTGATAATGATTCTGATAATAAAGATTTGGCCTATTATGAAGATAAAGAAATTAATATATAAAAGCTAATAAAAATTATATCAAAATAAATTCCAGAAGCTAAAAAATAAAATAGATTATGAAAATTTTAAATTTAATTTTTTTTAAAAAAATTTTACTATAATAATGTAATGTATCAATATTTTTGTACTGGATTATATTATGAAATTTATCAAAATTAAGTCTTATTTTGACTGGTATTTATTCAATAAATATCAGCTGAAAATTTTTTTTAAATTATAAATATATTTTTTATATCTTTAAATATATTTCTATAAAATATTTTTTATACTTGCTTATAAAAAATATTTTTAAATAATTTTTTATAGTACTTTAACCAAAATAGTCTTCCAGTCTATCATCTTTAACACGTGATTTCACAAAATATTACTATATTAACATACTTTGTGATCTTAGATAATTTTGTTCCTGTCATTCTAAAGAATATAATGCCAAATTTTTATAAATTTTTAGCAATTTCTTATTAAGTTATAGGCAAAAAATATGATTGTTATTACTTTTTATGTTGACTATATCAGATTTTTTTTAGTATTATTTATATTTATCTAACTTAAATAATTAAAACTTGTTTTTATTAAATCAAATTATTTCTGTTAATTATTAATTATTTAATTTTAATATTTTTTTATTCATTCTAATCAGAATTTTTTATATATTTTTTTAAGTAATAACTTTTTTGCTTAATTCTTATAAATAAATTATTTTACTCTCAATTTAGCTTAAAGCTCATATTAAACTTAAATAATATTAATTAGATAATATTTTATTATAATAATCTAAAAATATATGAATAATCAAATTTTGATTTATTTTTAAAGTTTCTAATTTTTTTTATTTTTATAAATATATTAAATTAAAACTAAGTTTACTTATTTTAATAATACAATTTTTCTCTTCTTATTAAAAATATATACTTATAAATATTTTTTTAGTAAAATATAAAATATTTTGAAATTAAAAAATAATTATAATTATTATTTAAAATAATAAAAGTATTTTATAAATATTATAATAAAAAAAATACTTTTATATTTATTTTTATAAATATAAAATTTTTATTTAAATTAATTATATTATATAAAATATTAAACAAATTATTAATTTATGAAATAAAAAATAGATAAAAATAAAATATATATTAAATAATTATGATTATTTTAATAAATAAAATTCATTTTCTTTTATTTTTTAATAATAAAATATTTAAAACTTGTTATTTTTTTCATATTTTATTTCTTTAATAAGTTATTATATATTAGTAATATTTATCTTATCTTTTTTTTAAATCTATTCTTTAGATTTAAAATAGTTAAATTTACTTTTTTTTATTTTTATAATTATAAAAATTATAATTTATTTTATTATATTTTAAGTATTTATATTAAAATAATTTTTTAATTATATATATTACTTAAGTTATTTTTATCTAATTAATTTTTAACTATTTAAATTATAATATTAAATCTTTAATTAAATTATAATTATAACTTTCTTCAAATAAATTATTATTATTTTATTAAATTATTTAAAAAATAGTTTATAGTAAGATTATCAGCTATTTATTTTTTAGAATTAAAAGATTTCTTTAAAATTTATTATTTTTTAATAATAATTTCTTTCAAAATTATTATAAGTTTTTTGAAAATATCTTATAAAAGTATAATTTAATTAGATTATTCTTTTTGAGATTTTAAAGAAGTAAATTTTATAAAGAACATTTAAGTTTTCATAATTTTTTCATTAAATTAATATTTTTAAAATAAATATTCTTAAATTTTTAAATATAAATAATTTATATTTTAATTATAAATTTTAAATATCAATTCTAGTCTTTTTTATAATCTATATATTTTAAATTATTTTAATATTATAAATAAATTTTTTAAAAATATTTAATATTAATATAATTTATATTATTCTTTAAATTAGATAATAAATCATATAAAAATTTATTAAGATTTAATATTTTTTTATATTTTTTAAGTTTTATATAAAATATTTCTAAAAAGTTATATTTTATTAAGTATTATAAAATATTTATTTAATTTATATTATTTAATATTATAATAATATTATTACTTATATTTATTATATTAATAGATTTATCTAATAAATATTCTTTAGTTAATATTTAATTTTCATAAAAATTTTAGTAAAAATTATTAAATTATTTATTATTATAATATTATTATAAAAATATTAGTATAAGTATAAATAATTAAGAAATTTCTAAAACTATTAAAAATATTTATTTATATTATAATATATATTTAAATATTAATTAAAGATTTTAAGTATTTATAATTATAATAATTTTTTATTATATTAAATAAATCTATATTTAGATTTAAATTTATATTAATATATAGTGACTATCAAAAGTAATGCAATACTTAAATTTTTTACTAATTATAATTAGTAAAATGTGTGATTTTTCTTACATATAAATATTTTTAATTTTACTAACAAATATTTTTTATTTTTATCTTAAAAAATAGCTAAATTTCTTTAGTTTAACATATATTTTTTTCAGATTTTTGGATTTTTTACTGGTGACTTCTTCTAATTACATATAAAATTAATTAATTTTTATTAATTATTAATTAATAAAAATTAATTAACTTTATATGCAATTAGAAGAAGTTATCAGTAAAAAATCTGAAAAATCTGAAAAAATATATGTTAAACTAAAGAACTTTAGCTATTTTTTGAGATAAAAATAAAAAATATTTAGTAAAATTAAAAACTTTTATATGTAAGAAAAATTATGTATTTTACTAATTATAATTAGTAAAAAATTTAAGTGTTATATTACTTTTGATGGCTACTATAAATAAATTTCATATATTAAAAATATATTATAATATTATTTTTATATAATTTATTTCTATAATAATTATATATATTGAAATTTATTTTTTAAATATATAAAATATAAAGATTATATTAATAGATATTGTATAAATCTTCTAAATCTAATAATTCTTAATAAATTATTTTAATATAATATATTTATAAATAGATATTTCTTCTTTAAAGATAATACTAATAGAATTATAAGATTTTTTAATTTTATTAAGAATATTATATTTATTAATTCTTATAATTCTTTATTTATATTATATTTTATTCTGAATATATTTAATAATTATATATGATTATATAGAATTTAATAATTATATAACTTATATCATATTTGAAAATTATTAGATCTATTAGATTTATTTAATATAAATATTTAAAATCTGATTTATTTTTTATATAATTAGATTTTTAGATAGTTTATTTAAGCTAAGAATATTTATTATATTTTATAAATAAATATTTTATTTATAATTTGAGAAATAAGAATATAAAAAATATATCTTGAGTTTAAATATTGATATTTATATAAAATTAATTAATTTTAAAATAATTTTCTAATTAAAAGAATAATTATAATATATGATTTTATTATTTAATAATATAAATTACTCTGCTAATAAATTATGTAAAACATCTTATATATGAATTTTTATTGATTATTTTTTCATTATTTAATATTTTATATTATTTTTATCATCAAAGTAAGTAAAATCTATATATTTTATCTTGTTATTTTGAAAAAAGTTAATATAACTAATTAAGAAAATTTTTTCTGAATTATTCTCATTATTAGAAATATTTATTTGTAAAACAAGATATAGTATTTGTATGATTAGATGTACTTTCTTTAATAGATATACTTATCTCAGTTTCTAGTAAAATTTTCTTGAAAATAAATTTTGACATGATTATGCAGACTTAATATACTAATATTAACTTTTGAGCTAGAAGAAATATTAAAGACTTGAGATTTAGCTAATATACTTATTTTATTTTCTGATATTGTCATATTGGCTTGTAATGAAGTTACTTGATTTATAATATACTGAATTTTAATATTAGTAAGTCTTAAAATAGTATTAGTATTATAAGTAACTTGTTTAATAATATATTATTCTATTTTATTAACTTTTTTCTGGATTATAGTATCATATTTCTATCCAAATAGCTTAAGAATTTTTCTTGCTTTACTTGTTATCTTGTAAGATATGACATCATTTTATTATAAATCTGGATTCTTGCAGTCTTATCCTTAAGATTTTTATTTTTGGATGTAAGCTTTATAACTCTATCTTCATATTTTTCAGAATAACAACTTCAAGATAAAATTTCTTTCTACTTTATTTTCTCCTTCTATAAAGTTTATCAAAAATCCTTGTAACAAACCTTGTACAACTTCAGACATTAAACTTGGAATATATGTACTTGCTTCAGCTGAATTTCCAATAGATTTTTCAGATATATTTTGTACAGATTCTTTTGGTAAAATATTTTCTTGATCATGAACAGTGTTCACGATTTTTATTTCACTGGATAATGGGATGATATCAATTCTTCTGAAGCAGTGTCTTGTTTCCAGAAGACACCTCATGATCTCGAAGCTTCTTTTTCTTAATTCTCTCCATTATTTCGTTACTAACATTTTCTTTATATGCCGTTTCTACAAAATCTAGGGTCTCGGCTGAATCGTCATCAATAATCTCTTCTGGCAAAGAGGTTGCGGATGGTTCAGGTTCTGTTGGAGATTTAGATCAATCTAAAGATTCGCCCCCTTGGGCCTGTGTCATGTTCTAGTTGAGGTAATTCTGGACAAGCGGATGACTGTGAAATATTTCCTGTAGGAGGTATATCCAATTTATTAGGAATAACTTAGGTTTGTAGTTTGATTTCTTCAATGTCATGTCTTAATTTCGCTACTTCGGCTTTAAGTTTAGCATTCTCAGCTTTACGCTTGGAATTCTCAGACTCAAGATCAGATTTTTTTTATGGTCTGCCTAAGCTTCGCATTTTCAGCCGATGCGACAAATCTAATTCGGAATGCATGTTCGATAATATTTTTATAAGATATATATTTGTTCAAAACTTAGTTAATAAAATCACACAAAATTTTCAATTATTTCGATCGTGAACGTTGTTCACGCTTTTTGCCAGGGCGAAGCCCATAACTCGTAGAGTTGCCCAAGAGGCTTGTTCCACAATAGAAAAATATATGTCGTGAAAAAACCGTGACTGACACGTATTTACATAGTAGAAAGGTTTTTATGAGTTTATCAGACTATTTGCGCTTCTCACGTGTCTCGGATTTGCGCATCTCGGAGACGACCCCAAATAAAATCATTATCACGCATAAAAAATTTCATTGTTTATTAATAAAAAATAAATTGCAAAGTCAGACACGGCTCATAATTATCACATCATTTACTCCCTTCTGTTATCTGTTTCAATACGTACGGAGGAATAGGTTTCGAATTATCAAGAAATCCAGTACAATTGGATCAGGGAGAAGTTGTCGGTGAATTGTAGCTTCAGGAGTCGCATCGTGATACAAACAATCCGGGGAAATGTTGATGACACATTGGCCTGGTTGAATATTTGTGGGTCCCGTATTTGTCATGGGTACCGAATTCAAACTAACAATTAAATGTCAGGTTAGAAATTTGACACATTGATAAAAAAGATGATTTTTGTTTGTGACATTACATGAGTTCGAGGCAGGATATCTGCTGTTCTTCTGGGTTTGTCCTTGGCACAAAAGTGCCATGCCTGGTAGGTTAAATTATTTAAAATGACAAACAAATAATGAAATGTCATGTGCACTATAGGAATATAACTCACTTGCATCCGTAAAGGAACTTCTTCGCCCTCAGGAGGTTCATCAAGCTTAACAACGATCGCGTCATGGACGCGACTAGCCAGTGATCGTTCACTTTTTCTAGGACATGTGATTCACTCTCAGAATACGCCACTTCGATGACGAGATTCGGCCAGGGTTCACCCTGAAATCGTGAAAATATGAAATCTTAGTTCTGAAGACTTCAGGGCCAATAAAAGAAGGTATCTCTTTATCACACCCATTTGGTGGTCGTAATTGTGATTTTTCAGGGCGAAAACATGCAACCCCCTCTTTCCCAGAATTGTCGGCGCGAGTTCCTTAAGAAAAACAAAGATTCGTTTGATATCACAAACATAAGGCTGGGACAGTTAATGAGTTGATATTTACGAATTGCGCCAAGACCAAAGATATGGGCATCAGTTCCAAACGCAGGATCACATTGCCTGAATAATACTTGAGTGATCGTGAATTATAACATTGCCGTTAACCCATTCCCAGTATCCACGGATGTTAAACTTATCCGAACGTTCTTCATATTCTTCCAAGGTGACTTCAATCCAAAAGCAAAATGGGAAGAAGTAATGTAAGTCCCTTTTAAAGTCAACTTGCTATTTTATGGTGTAGTGAGGTATAA
>CAJVPS010002651.1:0-11774 GCA_910591765.1 Ambispora leptoticha
AAGAAATGAATAGTTGTAAATCCTTCGGATTCTATATGTCTTAGACAATATGTCTTGTCCCAACCGGTTGGAAAAATGTCAAATGATATCTGACCGCCTTGAAGTTTAGAATAATTTTATTAAAAACAAATATTGAGAAAATAATCTATAAGAAATTTGTTTTTACCAATCGAAAATGTTAAGCCGTAATCGGGAAATTCCTTTTTCAAAGCTTCAACAAACTGTGAACGAATTTTATGTATCTTTTTATATTGAATGAAAGATAATTTAGTGTGAAAAAAAAAACTCTATTACTTGCGTAAGTGCATATAAAAAACATACTTTATCGTATTCCTCAAATTCATCTCTTTCCTGGACGCTTTTTATGGAACAATAATAAATAATTAATATCAAAATTTTTTAATTTTTTCAAATTTTCTAACTTTTTATTCACCTGCAATTTCTTCCAATTGGTGATACATTTATCATTCCAGCTCGAAATTCGATAAACGTGCCACTAAATGGAATAATTATCGATTAATATATAAAATAAAAAAACTAAATTAGTAAGTATATAAAACTTTAAATAAAAACCGTTTTTTGGGGATTTCAAGATTTGCGATATATCTCAGTATAAAATTCGCTAGTTTAGCGTATTTTTCTTCACCAATCCATTTTATGAAACTCTTCAAAAAAATTTTGCGTTAATTTATCTAATTAGTGGCGTCAAAGACATTCAAGTTTTTAAAAATATCAAAATTACCTGGGACTCGAGCTGTTGCCCGAGCCGAAAGGCAGTGAGTCCATTTTCAGAGAAAGCAAAATCGAAATTTTCTATAACTACAAATAACACACATATTAAATTCCTTAATTTATTAATTATCTGCAAAAGAAATGAAAATTGAAAAGAAAAGTCACCATAATCTCCAAGTTGTTCCTTTTGCTTTTTGAGGTCAGAACCTCCAACAAACCCAATCACGACATGTTTTCTTAGGTCCTTAAGGACTTCTAACATTTCAGGTTTAGCGATCTAAATAGATAATAATAAATGGATAATAACTCAATATCATTGAATAAAAAATGTATGCTGTTGAGTGATATATCAAACTATTCTCAGTTGATAAATAAAAAAAATTACCCGACGAGCTGGTGTCAACGTCCCATCAACATCGAACAGAACTAAAGTATTAGGAAATTTACGGTCTCGCCAAGATTCGCTCATATTTAATAAAAATGATGCTATAACAAGTTGGCGGGCTTTTATTTTGTAGATCATCTTGTGATCCTCATACATATCTTACATATCTTATAAGGCGGCTGTAGACATTATATCAACATTTTTGAATTTCTGTTCCCATTTATTTTCCAAATTTGCAACCGCTTTGAATGGTGGCTTCGAGAAAATGCCTTCTACAGCGCACCAAGCTGCGTTGGATCTTTATAAGTAAGCAAGCCATTTTTTTTGACCTTCTCCTAGAATTTAATTGTAGTGAAACCTCAAACCTAGTTTTTCTTGACGTTACGTGGAGATGCATTGTTAATAAACGTATTAATCTTGTCAATTAACAGATCTGCGGTAGAGTTAGAAGTTGATTTGCGTCAGCTGTTAAAAGAGAGACAACCTTTTGATAAAGAAGTGGCTACAGTTCGTTCAAAGTATGTAAATGATCAATAAACTTGTGTTTTATTGATATCTTTTCCATCTTCCACAAATTGACCTTATCCTTTCCCATGTATTTAGGTTGCGAGATAATTATGAAAAAATTATATTTTTGGATTTTGATTTTGCCCAAGTGAAAGATATAGAGCAAAGTTTATGGAAATACGTCTTTTACAGAGTCATTGAGGAATATCGAAAGAGAATTCGTTTGGTAATTTCTGATTGGATTAGATTGAAATTATTCTTCATTTTTGTTGTATTTTAAAAGAGAACAAATATGCAGGCACCAACAAGTGGAGGCTCGTCCAAAGGACCAACTGCCCGAAAATTGATTGGCTCCTTTCGTTCATTTTTGCATGAGGCCACCGGATTTTATTATTCTTTTATTCAGAAGCTTGCCATGCATTTCCAACTTGAGCAGTTGGAACCAATTATTAAGAGATTTGGATTGATAACAGGTGAATTAAATCGAATTTAAACAGTATAGCTAAATGGAATTTTGGTTAACAAGAGTATTAATAAATATATTTCACGCTAGAAGCTCTCGATGATTCTAAGACATCATTTTCAGATGATGTGAAGCATAAGGCTGTGTTAAGTTGTCATAAAAGTCTCATATTTCTCGGCGATTTAGGTTTGTTTTATTCTTGAAGTAACTCGGTATTTCTTTTTTATTTCTAATATTCCGCAATATTTTGCTTATTGTCATAGCTCGTTATCGAGAAATGCAGAATGAGCGTCAAAGAAAAAATTGGAACACGGCAAGTGATTATTATTATCAAGCACTTCAATTGGTTCCCGATAATGGTAAATATATCAAGGATTTTAATACTGTTAATAAAAGATCATTAACAATCTATTTTTTTAAAAAATTATTAAAAAAATAATCAGGTAACCCACATAACCAACTTGCAGTAATCGCTACCTACAATTTAGACGACCTTTCTGCAATATATCGTTACTACAGAAGTCTTGTTGTTCGATATCCTTTTCTTACTGCTAAAGACAACCTTAGCTTCATGTTCTCAAAGGCAAAAAAGGCTTCTGTGGAAAGCTCAGAAAACCCATCACAGAATCCTCAAAATGATAAAGCAGAAAACCCTAATCGACGTCGCTTCTCGCATCAACGGCCAGCCTCTTCATCCGCACAAATTAATTATCACCGGCAAAAAGCAACTGAATCGATGAACATTGAATTCATAAGACTACATAGCATTTTATACTTGAAATCAAAGTAAATTTCTTTTATATTAGGTTTGCTTATGTAAAAAAAAAAATATCTACGATACAGATATTAAGATTTAATTTATTTTTTAGCGTGGAAATATTTCCCAAATTAAAAACATCATTTTTAGATAAATTAAAAGAAAATACGCTCGCTGTTGCATTAGAATCGGATCAAATTTTGAAAATATTAATTATTAATATCGCTGCTTTATTCGTTTTGAGACACATCAATAATGGTATGTTTAATTCATTTAAAAGCTTTCATGTTTATGACCTAATCTCTTTTGGCCGTTTTATTAAAGAAAATGGACAGAGCAACGGCGTCGCATATTCTCAATCATCGAAAAAAGCTTTGATCGAAAAATTTGCCACTTTGCTAATATTGGATACATTCAATGCTCTTTTGGAAGTATGCAATACGGAATTTGATGAATTGTTAGAAGATGCTAGGGAAACGCAGAGCGCTGTTCAAGTTCTTCCAGCTGCTGTCAAAAGGATCTTAGCACCTTTACGTATAGCCACCAAGTGGATTAAAGTTAGTCTTGAATACTTTGCCTTCATGTCAGATATTATAGCAAAGGACAAAAATATTATGCACGAACATGCAAATTTCTCGAGATTTTGGGGCTCTTTTGCTCAATTCCTGAATTCTCTGGAGAGACTTTTCCCTCACAATCAAGGCATTCCCATTGACGTTCCGTTGCATGAAGATTTTGAGATGAATGGGTTTGTGGCGTTGAAAAGTGCTAATGTTTTGAAGGCGCAAGAATTATTTTATCAGGATGAGCCGTTTGAGGAGTATGATATGCGAATTTATGATATCGTTGAAGATGCTAAATCCATTGCTGATTCAAAGGTTAATAATATGAGATATTGTAAATTGATGAGTTGAGAATTACTAATTATGCTAACTCTAACATGGGAAAATAATTAGGAATCATTCCTTTATTTTGTTGACGGGTTGTTTACCGCTAGAAAACCTGCTTCTCCTGTTATTCCACCTTTAAATGCACATGTTGATGTAGAAGATGAGACATCTAACGAGGGTGTCGCGGGAACACAAGATTCTTTGCCAAACAACAATAGCAACGATTTGTTCGAATCACAATCATTTGCTTCGAGTAGTCCTAAAGCTCTTAGTGGAGATGCAAATGATGATGATGATGATGAAGTGATATTATTCATTGGCCGACACAAAAACGGAAAAGAAACTCATAATCCTAGGTATATTTAATCACTTATTCTTATTACATCTTATTCAAGTATTATTATGCGTCGAGACCTTTTTACATTATAATTTTTATAACATAATAGTGTTACCTGCGAGGAGAAAAGACTATCCCCAACTTCCCCTCCGAAAATTATTACTGTGACAGAAATTCTTGAGGACAAAAAAACATCAACAACTTCCCCATCTAATCCTATCACTGTGGAAGCATTATTTAACAATAGTCAGAATATTTTCACCGAGTCCAGAGGCCAGGAAGCTGAACAACAACAAAGTTATTGGTATTTCAACACACCTCAATTATTTGCAAGCAATTTTAACGAGCTTCAAAACGTTAAAAACAAACTGATATCTTCCTCCGATACGCTAAATAAAACAAATACGCACGACATTGCCGCAAAACCGGAAAGTCCTAAAAATAATACAAATGGCACTTATAAGAAATTTTCATCTTTTTCACCCAATTCTCCTCCGATCGCAGGAGTTCCCGATGCATCCCAGGATCCTTTGGTCCTTCCAACTAATCGTCAGAAAACTAATTCAGCTCCTGCACCACCAAATCGTCTTAGTATTCCCTCAAATAGTGCCTCTTTATTCGCCTTTCCTGGTCTAGATAACGATGTTGGTAGATATAATCTCTTTGGGATTAGAAGTTCAATTTCTGACAATAATGCAACTCTAAACAATGCTGAGTCCGGGCTGACGACGAGAACCTTGTTACCTCCGCCGGGATTTTCTTCACCAATAGGGCATGGTTTTTCTTCAAACAATATAAATTCGTCGCAAGCTTCCAATGCATTTGGATTTTCATCTTTTGATGTTCAATCACAATTGCAGCGACAAGCAACGGAGGTTGTGTCTAATGGATTTCCTGGATCACCGCCGCGAACGGATGCCAATTATACTCTAGATAATAGATTATCTGGGATAGAATCCAATGAGCTTCGAGCAAACTCTTATTCTTGGTTCTCAAATTCTGCAATGACTGGATCAGCTCAATTTCCGGACGTTTCTTTTACGGAAAAGAGACAATCGAATCCAACGAATGGTTCATTGCCTTATCTGTCCAATGGCTGGACGCCTACTTCTTCTATTGGCTAGTTTTACTCATAAGTATATGAATATTGGAGGCATAGCTAACAATACGAGTATTTCTCGTTAAGTCAAAAGTCTCGTCAATTGAATTCAATATGTGGAACATTTGCGAAATTTTACAAGAATCTATGAGACGGAATAAGATGGATGCGAGCCTCATTTTGCAGCTTCTAGTGTCACTCCTCTCGGTGTGTATATTTAAGAAATGACCAGAAGAAATTTGCAGCAGCAAGATTCGCAGATAATTCTAGCACGCAGTTGTTTGAAGTTTGAATATAGCCGACCGTCTTCATCCAGGATTCTTTGTATCTTCGCAGTTCTTTTTTTCTCTCCACAATTTTATCTTGGTTTCCTTTAATCTGCACTCAGATTTATTATTGTTACCAATTTTCTTTTCACTTTTTTATTATTTCTCACGTGTGTAATGTTTGTTATCCATATCTTTTTTCCTTTTTCGTACCCGCCTGATCTCTCCTCTATTTTTTCTTTCCCATCATCATTATTATTACTGTTTATATTAGAGATACTTTATATCAAGAAACTTGATATAGAAGCGGCCCATTTAATGCCTAGGAATTTGGATTTATATATACTTTTATGAATTTATGTGTGATTCTCGCATATATGCCTATTTTCTGATTTGGTGTGTTGTAGAGTGTTAGCCAAGTTTGATTTGAAGATTTTCCCTAAGAAATTTCGAACACGTTAACAAACATGCAGATAATTTTTCCCTTGAGAAATTATTTTTAACTAGTAGATAGGATGTTTTAAAAAAAAGATGTACGCATTCTTTCCTAGGTGTTATTTCGGATTCGTCATAAATCTTTGAGATAATAATAGGATGCTTTCTTTAATTTTCGTAAATCATTACACACAATTTTATTCTTATGATTATTCTTATTATCAATTTTTGTATTAATATAAGCTATGAAAATTTTATTTCGGCTTCGAACGCGCTTACTTATTTACGTTGTTCTTATAATGAAGTCCTAGCGAATATTATTTTTAGTTCCGCATTTTGATTAAACTTGCAAGGATCTGATTACATGTGGTATAATGTTGCCTGGAATTTCAAGTTTAACGGGATCAAAGTTACCACATCCTATCGTCGTAATAACTAAAAACTACCACATATAAAAATAGACGTGTACCAAATTTTTCACAACTAAAAACAGTAAAGATGAAAAGAGCCTTTCCCCCGATATTTAATTTTCCCATTTTTTGCTTACATGGAGGCTGAAATTTTTTCCATGTGCAACCCTTCTCATATTCCTCGTTTGCAAATGATATGAATGTTGGCACTAATGAGAAGCAGATCAATGAATTACTTATGTTTGCAATAAAATTAATTGGAATAAAAGTAAGCTCTTACCTTAGAAGTAGTTTTGCATCTCATTAAAGTATTTCATTTACATTGAATACGAATACTGATCTAACAGAAGGAAATAACAAAATGTTTTTCGCAAACAAAAAACATCAATATTCATTCACATTACTTACTAAAATTTACATGAGGGAAGCTCCAACAGTCTACACAAGATGATATTGGATTCAATCAATCATTTTCGCTTATTCATCAGCAATAAATATAGTAGATACTTGGAGATATATATACATATATCTTTTTGTTATTATATGTATTAATGTTTTTCTAAAAATACATAATTACTAAAAGCAAGGTCAATTGCCGCATATATTACTGAACGGTGATAATGACCCTCGTATTATTTATTACAAGTCAAACAGAAATTCCGTACTTCATGAAGATCGTAGCTTTAATTTGAAAGAGAAGAAAAAAATTAAAAGAAGCGAAAAAAAAAGATCACAAAATCATCAAAAAAAACCATCTCAAATAAAAAAGATACTTTTGCACAGAACACATTCGGCAAAATCCATTTCCGCATGAGCAACATAATTCAAGACAATCCGTGCAAAGTCTACGCTCACAGAAAGTGCAGGAATTATCGGATCCTCCTCCATCGTTAGCATTTTTTAATTTACAAGAATCGCAAAAGATAATGTTACTGCTTTTGTTATTATTATAAGTATTGTCATTATATGAATTGATAAGTGGTTGCCGTGTGCCATTAATGATTTTATTGTCATTGGGTTTTATATCATCATCAATAATATTATTCTTCTGAAATTCTTTTTGCTGTCGATGCTGTTGTTGCTGTTGTTGCTGTTGTTCTTCATTATAAAGTTTGCGTTGACCGGCTAAAAGTAGTTGCCTTGTATACGCTAACAATAATATTTTTTTTTACTTTAATTATTTCGAGAAAAATAAAAGCAATATGTCTGCATTTACCTACCATATATCATTTCTTGATTCGTCTCTTTACAACTAATCTTTTTTGGAGTGCTACAAGAAGGTTCCTGGTCTTCTTTGTCAAATGGGTTCTTCCTTTTGGCAAAAACTGATGCAGTAGAAGAGGATGAAGACAAATCCATTTTTTTTAAATCTTTATTTTGGTTTAACGTTAATCATCGATAATTCTTTTAGTATTAGATTGTTGGCGTGTCGCGCTTTACTCTATTCCATATAGGGTAAAATAAGGCGAGATCAGGCCGTTTTTGATACTACTAAGGTTCTCTGACATATCAAATAAATAAAATTTTTATTTCTCTTGTTCTAATTTTGCTTTGCTTAAATTTATATGATGAAATTAACTAACAAAATAAAAAATACAGAAATTAGGTTTTTACGTATGAATATTGATCTTTTGATAGTTCTTTCTCCCGAATTTTTGATCATTAAAAAAGAGCGTGAGATCGAGATAGGTATTTTCTTTAAAACGAAACTTTGCACACCATGTAGAAATAAATAATTTTTTATGCATATAATTATGAAAGCGATGGCTAAGATGACGTTGGAAAATTCTCTTTAATCTGTTACAAAAAAAAACGATTATAAATATAAACATAAAACATAAAAAAAACATTCAATTAAGTCTCTAACCTTTGGATGTTCTTCCAACGCCTCCAAATCCTTTTTACCCGACTTAACGTCCTGGGCTAATTCCGGTTCCGAACTTATAATCTCTTTCAGTACCGCTTGAGCTTTACGATATAAAGAACCCTCCAATTCGATATTATCCGGATACTGAAAATATACACCTTCTTCTAGTTTTACCGCATTGTACCCTATCAATCCATGAAGGATAATCAATGAATATGCTAACATTTACTTCCATCAACTTTCCCGGAATAGGCTTTCAAAGAAGAATACATACACCCAAGACTTTCTTCAAATTCTGTTCGAAAAGCTGCTCGTGTGTTCGTTAGTTCTACCGTGCGTGCGGCAGTTGGGCTTAAAGGTGTGGGCTTTTTATGTGAACTACTCATGCTTGAAACTATTGAATTTCACAAAAAAGGTAGATTGCGTGCAAGCTGATTCAACCACAGTGTTGGCCACAATTGAGCCACATCGGCGTCAAATGATCATTTTCAATAGTCACACGACTTAAGCCTAAATTATGGCTTGATTTCATGTGCAATGTCACGTGTTAGGTACACGTCCGAATTTTAATATAAACAAGCGCGTGTGCAAATGACGCGCTGATTTTGTTATTGATGACGTTTATTGTTTATATGGATTTCTTATATAAAGACAGACATTCGTATTGTGGCTAGGGTACTAGTTCCCTTTCGTCAGTCTTAACTTCCTCTATGCTCAAAAGAAAATTTACTCGTGTGACTGTTATTATTGTCAGGTCAATTTAAAAAAGTAAGTTGGACATAGTTTTTTTCTTGTCCCGAATATACCGACAATTCTGTTAAGCGTAAAAGAAGCGTCCGCGGCAGACAGGTTCTGTCGGAAGCCAGTAATGGCGAGTCATTGAAATAGATGGCCGGCTAGATTTTATTGCACAGAATTGTTATGGAGTTTGCTTTCACCCAAGGCGTCCGCGGCAGACATGTTCTGTCGGAAGCCAGTAATGGCGAGTCATTGAAATAGATGGCCGGCTTTTGAGTGAGAGTTAGCCCACTCACTGATTGCTTAAATAGCTTTTGTTCAATAAAATACTAATACTTAAATTTTTTTATCCGATTTTTCTGCAATTATATGAAATGCGAGTACATGATGGGAAAGAGAGTCCAAGTTGCTAAGGTAATGTTTGTATATTGGGTTCGATCAGTTCCTGCAGCCAGAAATAAATACTAATACTTAAATTTTTTTTATTCGATTTTTCTGCAATTATATGAAATGCGAGAAACATTATTGGATATGATGGTGCCAGCTTCCGCAAGACATTTCTACATGATGGGAAGGAGAGTCCAAGTTGCTAAGGTAATGTTTGTATATGGGGTTCGATCAGTTCCTGCAACCAGAAATAATTTTATTTTTGGCGAAAGTTCCGAGCACGAAATTAAGTCATGAATATTTTGATTGTAACAGTGCAATTTAATAAATCAACTTTCGGGACGATTACAGGTTCCAAGAAATTTATTAGCATCACAGAGTGCAGGCAACATAAACCTTTAGCGGGTTTTTGCTAAGATTAATATTGTTAGCTTACCGTAATTCGCATTCTTGGGTACCCGGGTATGTTACATTCTAGGCTTGTGAAACTTGATTTGTACCCGGGGGGGATACATTATCCGGTGGTGGATACACAATTAGGGGGGTACTGATCATGGGGGGTATTCTATACAGCGTTAATAATTAAATTTGGCAACGAGACATCTGTATATTGCAAAATTTTGATTAAAAAAAATCAGTTTTCGCTAATGATCAGTACCTTTCATTTTTCATTTTTTTCGCGTCTTTTCGCGTCTACTTGGTAAGAAAAGTTTGGAAAATTTATATATATTTAATGAGATTAATAACCTGAATAAATTTTAGTAATAAAATATGCGAATAAAGAATTCTGTTCTTAAAACCAAAAAAAGATCATGGACAGCGCATGAAAAACTCTCAATTTTAACCTATTTGGAGAAACATCCAATAGGAAGTGTGCGTGCAACTGCCGACGAGTTTAATATCGAGCCAGTACAAATCAGAAAATGAAAAAAAACAAGACTTTGCTTATGAATACCTGGCCTCAAGTTAGATGACTTAATATAGAAGCAAGACCCAAGTATCCTGAGCTTGAAAATGATCTTGAAGAATAGATTAGAGATCTTTGATCACAACTCAAAGGAGTATCATGAAGTATGATTCAAACCAAAGCAAAAACATTCGCCAGATTTCCCTCTTTTAAGGATATATATCCTAGCATTGACCAGTTTAGCTTCAGCAACAAATGGTTAGATAGATTTTTGCGCTGTTATTGATTAAGTAATTATCATCGAATAACTATAGCATAACATTTGCCTGAAGATCTCAAAGAAAAACAATATGAATTCTTGGCATTTGTATTATATCAACAAATGCAATTTGATTATCCAGCTTCTTTGATTGGTAATATGGATGAAACTCCTATATCTTTCAATCTTTCAAGTCAAATAATGATTAATAAAATTGGTGCTTATACAATTGGAATTCATATCTGTGAATATGAAAAATCCAATTTTACAATTATTTTAGCATACATGGCTGATGGTAAAAAATTATCACCTGTAATTATATTCAAGCTGGCTAAAGTTTTACGCAATCAAGAATTTCTATCAGATGTAATAATTAGAGCCAACAAAAAAGGATGGATGAATAAAGAAGAAATACTGTTTTAGATTAAGAATATGTGAAATACTTGGATATTATTATCTGTCAATCTCTGGTCTCTTTTAATATTAGATTCTTTTGCTGGATATCTAATTAATTCTGTCAAATGATATTTTAATGAAAAAGCAACTAATATTACAGTTATTCCTAATGGATTAACTTCAAAACTTCAACTATTAGATGTTGGATTAAATAAACCATTCAAGATAAAGGTAATTTATTATAAAAGTGTAATACTTCAAACTGTTTTTATCTCATCTTATTTTTTTGTTAATACAGATATATCAACAATATAATACTTGGATAGTTAAAGAAGTTTATCAACTTACTCCTGCTGATCATATTCAACATCTTGCATATTCTATTATTGCACAATAGGTTAAAACTACTTGGAAAAGTATAGATCCAAAGATAGTTTCTCGATTATTCAAATGCTATGATATATAAAGATGGCTCCTCAACTAATTACGGCTTGCGGTAGCCAATCAGAGAATTGCGATAGAGTTGTGGCAGCCAATCAAAGAATTACGACAGAGTTGCAACTAGTTACGGCTCCCATCTCTAATGATATATCTAATGCTTGAAATGAATCTGAGAAATATTTAATTTTTAATTATGATCAAGTAACTATGACTAATCAAAGAGATATTTTTTACAGATTTAAAGAAGAAAATAATATCAGTAATAATGAACTTGAAATTGGAATAAGTTCAAATACTGCTTCTAATATTACAAATAATAGTAATATTAATGATTACATTGATTTTAGAGATTTAAAAGAAAGTAATAGAAATATATTTGATAGTTATTATGAAGATGAAACTAATTATATAAACCTATGACATAAATAAAAAAGCTAAATATTGAATAATATATTTGAAAACCAATTACAAAAGATATTATACAATATTCCAAATATA
>CAJVPS010002652.1:0-11774 GCA_910591765.1 Ambispora leptoticha
TAATCCAACACATTTGACGCAAAATTCCGCAAAATTTTATTAAGCTAACATGCCTTGCGCTATTAGAGAATCTTGTTTGTAATATCCTAAAGAATATATCTACAAACTTTCGTGAGTTTTGAATATTTCATTATTAAAATATAGATGAAAAGGTTACACGCCACTACTTTTGCCAGGAACTGTAAATTATATATTTTAGATAATAAAATTTTAAAAACTCTTATAATAGAAATTATTTCAAGCTTTATATTAAATTTAATCAATTATTATTATATAAATTTTATAAAGTAAAACTCTTAAGAAAAAAGTTTTATAATTAATTTATTCTTATTCTTAATCTTATAATTTAATTATATTATTATGATTTTTTTCTTTATCTTAATTTTTAATAATTTTTTTATTATTTTTTATTAATTTTTATTTTTAATTATTTATTCTTATCTTTATTATTTATTTTATTTAATATAATATTAATTATTTATTTATTAATTATCTTAAATATATATTCTATCTTTTAAATTCCTATTAATAAAGAGCAGAGAGTTGCTTATATTCAAGTATAAATTTATTATATTTTATATATAATATTTTCAGAATCTCAGATCTTAAAAAGAGATGATTACTTATATTTGGAGCTTATATTTGAAAATATATAGTATTTTTAATTAATTAAATACTAGATTTATTAATTTGTCTAATCAAATAAGAATGATAATAACATATAAAAACATTTATTATAGTACTTAATTTTACTTTTTATCTTTTCTTTTTCTTAAGAAAGTAATATTATTTTCTAATAAAAATTTTTATTTATTTTGTATTTGATCTTGCCAATCCAGATCCAATCCATTCGGATCATAACTGAATTGATTCGATCCGATTGCACTATTCGACTTTAGTATTTCTCTTTTTTAAATCTTTTGATCTTTCAAAATGGGGACAAATCATGTGATTTCAGTCTTTAAGTGCGTGCACTATATAATCGTCAAAACAGTATAATTTGGAATAGGGATGGCATTTACACGTGAAATATTGAATTCATCAGTAATATTTTTAATTTGCATAAGATATGAATTGGACACGATTAACCGAATAATTGATATGGAAAATTTATTATCTAGTCATAAGCATGGCGTCATCTGCAACAAATTTCTGTGTTTCGGACAAAATTTAAATTTTGAAATTTTGAGATATGCGTAGCAAGTATCGCATATTTATTTCTTTTTCTCACGTAAATATTTTTTTTATAATGGACTTGAACACATCAACAGATACTATTATATCGAACACTCAACAAGGCGAGCCTACCGAAAAATCGGTCATTCATGAAAACAGTAATATTGATTCAAATATGGAACACGTCGAAGATGCTTTTAAAATGGTAGAAATTAGAAATAATCATTTGATAGTTTCTAATATTTTACCGCTTGGATGAAATTTCAGCTGAGATGGATGAAAGTTTCGAATCTTTATATATGGCACCGGCACATTCACATGTAAATGGTTTGTCCCTAATTCCAACGCAAGTGGATAAAGCTTCTCGAATCTCAGCCGGATTAGTTAATACTAATATTATTGACACGAAACAAGTGGAAGATCTCGGAATACTAAATATAGATTAAAAGTGCTGGATATAAGTCGGGAAGAAACGTATGCTATTAACATGGATCGAGTGGATGACCGAAATCTCGAAATTTTAACTAAAAAATTATTAAATGCAACTATCAACTGAAATAGATGTTGACAGAAACAGAATCTTGAAACAACAATTGCTGCGATATCGCGAACGGATGAGATTCAGATCCCAGAAGAGACGCACTAATCAAATTTTCGAGATATTAATTTATCCTACGCAAATCATGATACTCGGGTTCAATAAAAATCTGCACTTTCGCACTTTGACGACATTCGAGTTCCAACTCAATCATCAATTTGTAATGACGCGGTTCACGCAATATCAAACAATAACAAATTTCATGAAATCCGAATTCCCATAAGCATTTATATAACGACGATTCATCAATCAATCACACAATCACAAACAATGTTCCTTTGTCATACCGCAAGAAATGTCCTCTTATTAAGTACATGACATTGACAATCAACCTCAACCTCCCCGAATCACCCAATCTTCTCAAGTTGATGTTGAAGAGTCTAATAATAGTAATGCTAATGGCAAAAGAAAAAGGAAATGTCTTGCAATGACTGGCAGTAAAAAGAAAAGAACATTGATGAATGCAATTTCTTATAGTTACTATAATAAAAAATTCCAATAATATGTATGTTTGCATGAATGTTGGATTAGTACGAGGTAACACCGCTTTTTAACTTACTAGCTCAATAAAGACGCGTTGTCACGCGCACGCCTTGACACGATAAGAATGATTTTTTTTTAATAATCTTTGGGTCAAACCCATATTTAGAAGACCTAGCCACGTGAACAAAATATTCATTAGGTGAAGAGCGCGCGCGACGCGTTATTTTTGTTATTAGAAAACTAAAGATTGTAAACAATTTTCGTAACACAAAAGTACAAGAATCAATTATATAAATGGTACCACTTTTGTGTGTTCTGCATTCATCCAGACATTTAATTTCGATACTTCCACAATTATTAAATTATTAACTACGACTCTTGTTATTGCCACCATTATATCTCTGGAAAAATCAATATCAATTTAATAAGTTGTTGCGTTTCTTCAATAACATATATATATATATAATGGCCAAAGAAAAGACTACTAAAATATCGACAAAATCTGGTGCTGGTAGGTTTCTTTTAGTGAAATTGGATAGCAGTCTTATCCGTTCTAACACACATTGAATATTCAATTTATAGCCAGAAAACCAAGTCCTTATAATATGTACATGAAAAGCGAACTTCCAAAAGTCAAAGCAGATAATCCTGGTCTAGACCATAAAGAGGCTTTCAAAATGGCTGCTGCACGATGGAAGGATTCGTAAGTTTTATTTGACATTATTGTTCAAATCTTAAGTTATAATCCAACTTTTGCGTATTTTATTTTTTTGTTTTAGACCCGAAAATCCTAAAAATCAAGTAGCTGCTAAATAAAAGTATAAAAACACAAGGATAATTACCGCTTCAACTATAATAATACCATTAATTTCATCGCGCGACCGGATATCATTCGATAACTTTAATATGAACACTAAATTATATCTTTTCATAAAAATTAGTTTTTGTACAAAACTAACGATGTAATAATTGCAAAATAATTTTATCATAATACTAATATACTCATTTACTTTGAAATTTGTAATTATATACATGCAATAATGTGTCTAATTTTTTATTCTATAATCTTTTCCAATAACGACATAAGAAATCATTGTACAAATAACTCTGGAGTTTCATTCTCCACTAATAATGCAGTCTTTTTCACATTCTCATCCCATTCTTGCAAACGTTGTCTCATCCCATCAATCTGGTCAAGCCCCAATACACGCGGTTGTACCCAATTTACTACCACCACCTCACTAACTTGATCTATCGATCCTCTTAAAAGTTTAAGTGAAAGCGCTTTCATTACGAGATATTCAACCTATTTGATTTTTATTTAAATGGTAAGTAATCTTTTTATATTAACCTTTATTCTATTCTTTTTCTTACCTCATCAACGCGTAATCTCGTTTCAGCTGCGATATCCCCAAAAGGGATAGTTCGATTATCAGAACTTCTTTTGAAGACTGCTTCAATCAATGACATTAAACAGATTTTTTGTCGCAAAAAGTCAATACTTTCCTGTAATAATGGCTATTTTTATATATGGACATTATTGTAAATGAGAATTTATATACATAAATATACAAGAACATAAAAATAATATAAATTATAATACTTGTTTAGAGAAGTGCGGTTGTAAAGCCTCAAACTTTCCAATATTACCCTTATTGAATTCAAACAAGAGATCTTTTAACCACTCATGTAGTGTATTCGTTAAAGATTCTAAAATTGGATGCATCAACTTTGGAATATGAAATAAATGTTTTAATATTAAAATATATTCATATTAAAGAAACCTTAAAAAAAGACCGTAAATATTTTTACCAATTCACCAAAATTATAGATCGTATCTCCTAAAAGTGCACTTATCGCTAAATCATAAGCTCTCTCCACTTTATCTTCCGTTGTTAAGTTTTCGAGATTAATGCATGCCAAATACAATAAAGCATTCTTATAATACTCTGCATATTCAGCTTTGGCCTATAATTAATTCATTTTTAATATTTTGACAATTCAATTTCACGAGAGTCATAAATTATTTACCTTGTAGAAGTCTGCACACACACGATAAAAACTCGCGTGAATAACAGTCTCGACAGAATCGAAAGTATCCAATATTTTCTCGCATTGATCCATCGCCGTTTTCGTCCCCTCTAAATCACGTAACAACAATTTAAAGTAGGCTGTTTCCATCACGGCGTGCACATAAGCATCTTGAGTTTGCGGTGTGTCCACTTTTTCAACAAGCGAAGTGAGGAAAGCTAACGCAGCATTATAATCTGAAAGTAGTAATAGTAAATGGGAAAATAGAAAATCGCATGTCCTTAATTTGAATCAAACGCAAAGAAATTCGATTAATGTAATCAAATCATCTTTGTTCAATCCTTTTTTTCTAATCTATCGATCTAATAATATAAATTTAATTATATATAAATTCATCAAGTAATCGTAATTTCAAACTGACCAGTATATTGTTTGGCCGCACTTAATCCTAAAGTAACAAGTTTTAATTTATTCATTTTACTCTCCCAATCAGAAATGAAGTGTTGAAAAAGAGTTATTTGAAAACGTCCAGAAGCAGGATTCTCAAAAAACTCTGTAATTTTTAGTGTCAATTGATGCCAAAGTCTATTAAAAAAAAGAATATAAATGAAAATGCTTTATTATATTTTATAATAATATATAAATAAAAAACACTTTCTTCCTTTCGTAAAGGTCTTCAAATACAGTAAAATATTCTTGTAATTCAGGCGGAGCGCGCGCTTGCAGTCCATTCAGAATCTGAATAGGATTTTGATCCAAATCCATATCGCCAAACATTTTTTTAAAAACAGTAATAGTAAGAAAACCGAAAATTTTTAATATTCCAATTGATGATATCATCTGATGACGAATTTATATACATGCGAGAATTTTTACTTCATCCGAATGATGTTTTTGCGCTCTTTTCGCTCATTTCAAGTTCGTCCTCTGCTAGCTTCCAACAATACTTTGTTTCTTCCGCGGTCAACTTTAACGACAACAAGCATTACAGCTACAAATGAAAATAATAGCAACAATGATGACAAAGGAGCTGTAACAACTACTGAAACCTTTAAACAAGTGATACCAGCTGATTCTATCTCTGGTGCGCCAGAAGGACTTCGGTATCGTTCTGTGCGCATATATAGGCCAAGCAAAACTGCAATGCAATCGGGGACACATAATACTAAACACTGGCGAATAGATTTTGATATATTGGAGGGTAATGGCCGGTGGGAAAATCCATTAATGGGTTGGGCTAGCAGGTAAAGAAAATCTTCACTTTGGACTGATTTTTATTGGCTTTTTTTTTTGATTATTATTTCATTTTAGTGCTGATTCTGTGCAAGCTTTGCAAATTAAATTTGCTACTAAAGAGGATGCGATATATTTCGCAGAAAAACAAGGTACCACTTAATTGTTTCAGCTAACAATCTATAACGTATATTAATTATCTGATCCTTCAATATAAAGGTTGGGATTATTTCGTGCAGGAGCCAAAAGAACCTGTATTTCATGTAAAGGCATATGCTGATAATTATAAATATTCGCCTGGAAAGCTGCGGTTAATTAAGACGAAATAATAATAAAAACATTAGGTTTTACACGAATAAAGTTTGGCATTTTCTCGCGACGTTTTAATTAAATTTTTATTTTCTCGAGGATTCATTTATTTGTTTGGAATAAGAGCTTAACTTTATACTTACTAATTAAACGTTATGAATGACAACAAATAATACAATTTTCTATTGGCTAAAATATCCTTCATATATAAATTATGATTGATACTTTTCCAAAACTTTTTGAGTCATTAAATTACGTGGGGCTTTACGTCCAGTCCAAAGTTCGAATTGCCAGAAACCTTGTTCCAACAACACTTGAATTCCTTCCACGCCCATCCATCCATGCTCGCGTTCCGCTTTTTCCAATAATTGAGTGCGACGTGGTTTGTAGGCCATTTCGACCACAATTCCATGTTTACCAAATGCAAATATTTCATCAGGAAATTCAAGATTATTATCCGCAGGAATTGTCGATACAATTATTTGGGGTGGAGTAGTTTGAAAAGAATCTGAAAGCGATTGAATTGTGGTCAGTCCATAGCTCGACGGGAATTGTAATATCAATTCGGTAGCCCTTTTGTGAGTACGATTATAAAGATATATTTTAGGGATACCAAGTTTATGTAATGCGTAAATGGCTGCCCGTGATGTTCCGCCGGCCCCAATTATCAAAGCTGACGATTCTGATCCAATGGGAGGTGTGTTTATGTTGTTGACACTGATTTTTTTAATGCAACCCAATATTCCCAACCAATCGGTGTTTTCACCATAGAGTATTCTTTTTTTTGTCGAAGTACTGGTGTCTTTATCCAATTCCTTCGCAATAATTGTATTAACAGCACCAATTATTTTTACATGTTCACTTGTTTCATCCAAAAACGGAATAACATCAATTTTATATGGGATGGTAACACTTGCACCACCAAACTCCGAATCTTCAATTATTGGCTTAACATCAGCAATATTCTCACTTTCGAACAAGCTGTAGTGATACGGAATGCCAAACGCTTCAAATCCCGCATTATGAAGCGTCGGAGACGGTGAATGGGTTATCGGCTTGCCAAAAACATAAAACTTTCTCTTGGGTAAAAGTCCGATCAAGTGAAGACCTTTATGTATCTCAGCAATTGATAGTTGACCGGGTGCTGCTTTTGTTGGTAAAGCGGGATGAGTTACAGGGGTAAATACTTTATTTAGAATACGAGAAAGTTGTCCTTTAGTGCCCATATTAATTGCAATTATTGGTTTCTTTTGATTGTTTTGTTGTTCGTAAAATCGAATAAATTCCATCAGTTGAAAGTTATCGGATATTGAACTTGCAGTACCGATAATTTTTATGATATCACCATATTTATTGGCAATTCTAAATTTTTCTTTGATATCACTTCCATTCCATTTCGTATTACCAGATAGATCATGCCAAGAAGCAATTATTTTACTATTTGCTTTTGATCTCAAAAATTTTTCAATCTTTTGCGATGATGATGTAATTTCTAAATCGATATATTCACATCCCCATTTTATCGCGTATTGCAACAACTTAAACATCTCGTCTTCAGCATTATTCGAAAACTTTCCACCTTGTCCAATTGAGCGAACTGTGAATATAATTGGAAGTTCAGAATATCTTCTTAACAATGCCAATTGCTGACCAACATGGATAATAGATGACGAAGACAGTAAATCAATTCTTATTTCGATAGCATCTGCACCATTAGTAAGTACTTCAATTTCCGGTAGTGCAGGTCTAATATCAGGAAAAGTCAACGAGATGAAATATGTTTTCTCAATTTTGTTCAAATCCACGTGATTAGTTTCTCTGCCTGTAATGAAATTTAAGAATCGGCAAAAATCTCTCGTTACTTTAGCCCATTCCGCATCAAAGTCTTCTTGATTATCATTATTGATGTTGTTGATAGAAATACCGTCAATAACCTGACCATTTTGATTCACGACTGCTGTCTTTGTAACAGCAACAAATTCGTAATTAGAACATTGTTGATACCATTTTTCACGTCTTTTCCACGCATCGCGTACTGTTTCTCCATAAACAGGCCGAGTTTTATCTTGTTCAAGAAAATTTTCCACTTCGTCGACGTCCCTTACTAGATGCACGACTATTCCATTCTTTTCATTTATATATTTTTGTAGAATTTCGCGTGAGTTTTCGGTTTCTATAATTCCACCACCGCAAGAAATAATATATCCAAAACCATTATTTTTCAATAATGATGAAAGTAGTTCTGTTTCTTTTGCACGAAATGCTTCCCATCCTTCTTTTTCTACATATTCGGTGAGTGTGATCTTGAATGTTGTCTCAAAATGATGGTCCATATCAATAAATTGACGATTCAATGCTTTTGCCGCAGCTTTTCCTAGCGTCGTTTTTCCTGCTCCACGAATTCCAATAAATAATATAGAAGATTCTTTATTATTACCATTTGATTCATTATGATCTTGCTCTGTTGAAGGTCCAAGATCAACTCCTTGTAGTTTAACGCCTAATTCTTTTTCAAGAGCATCCCACCAACTTGGCCAAGTTTTTTCTACGCATTTCTTCTCGCGAATAATTGTTCCACCAGGCGCAACACAACCAAGCACACTAAAGCTCATCGCAATTCTATGATCATCATAACATTTAACTCCTTCAATTGGTGTTTTAAGGGATTGAATTGGTTTCCCGTGAATTTCAAGTCCATCCGGTAATTCAAAAGCTTCGACTCCAAATTTTGATAATTCATGAACCATCGCAGCAATACGATTACATTCTTTAACTCGTTGATTCGCAATTCCAACAATACGTGTAATATTGTCGTCAGCCTTTGTGTTTTTGGTGGCAACAGCAGCAAGAACTGAAGCTGTCAAAAATGCATCCGTCATACTTTCCATATCGATTTCAGGTAATGACTGTAAAGTTCCGATCGGAGGTCCTTTAACAGTTGTACTTATGGAAGTTTGTGTTACTTTACATCCCATTGGAGCAAGAACTTTTACAGCAAATGCTGAATCACCTTGAAGAGAATTGGAACCAATATTCGTAATAGTACAAGTAGTGCCTGTTATAGCAGCAATAGCAAGAGGATAGGTGGCTGAACTAGCGTCTGATTCAATAATGTAAACTTCTGGATTCTTGTATCGCCCTCGTTGAATTCGATACACGTTACTTTCAAGTCTATCAATTTGAATCCCGAAAGAATTCATCATCGTTATTGTCATGTCAATGTATTGTTGAGAGATCACTTGCCCTCCAGTTAATGTCAGTGTAACGGTTTGACTTGCATGTGGTGCGCACATTAGAATTGAAGAGACATATTGAGATGAAACGGAAGCTGTTAAATTAATTGATCCACCTTGAAATCTTCCAACTGAAGGCTTAATCTCTAATGGAAGTGAGCCTTCTTTCTCTAAATAACGTATTTCTGAGCCATTTTCCAAAAGAGTTGTCACAAGTGGTGCAATTGGACGTAGTTTCATCCTATCATTCCCTGTTAGAATTGTAGCGGTTTTTGTCTCGGTGACACTTTTATGATCTACAAGTGTACATACTGTAGTCACAAATCTTGATGCTGTTCCTGCATTTCCAAGATAAATTTCACTATCAGGTACTTTGATTCCTTCACCACCACCACCAATCACTACTAACGTATCACCATTATCTTCCCATTCAAATTGCGCAGCACCAAGTTTTTGTAAAGCAGTCAGCATCACTTGAGTATCATCTGAATGCAATAAGCCTTTTAATCGACAAGTTCCTTCTCCTAAGGCGGCAAGAATTAATGCACGATTTGAAATAGATTTTGAACCCAAAGTAGACATCGCAACATTTGGAATAGGGGTGGACGGTATTACTTTTATAGCAGGTGACAGAACCTTACGTATAATCTCATCAGATACTGCGGTGGCTTTCTGCTCCAAGGTTTTTCCGATGCTAGTTAACATTACCATTTTTTTCTTGTCTCCTTGATTCTTTTTATCGTACTTCATAGCTTCCATTAATCCATCAACAGAACAATATTTATTCCCAACCAAATCAGTTACTTTTTTCTCATCTAAAGAAACCGGTAGTCCATAACTTTGTAAACATCGCATTAATCTACCAACCGCTACTTGATTTAAATATCCTAAATTACGTGCAATTTCGACCTCTTTAACTATCCCGATAGAGACGCATTCGCCATGAAGCATTTCTGGCGTAAGGATCGCTTCGATAGCATGTCCGATTGTGTGCCCAAAATTGAGAAGGCCACGAAGACCACCTTCACGTTCATCGTTTGTCACGATATTAGCTTTGAACTGTGCTGATGCAAGAATTACAGACAAAAGCATTGATTGAGACTCAGTTCGCGTTGCAATTGTAGCTCCTATAGATTCAAATCGAAAATAAGTATATCATAATTCAACTAGATATTAAAATAGAATTGATTTAAATTAATAATTTTTGCCTTGATATTGGTCTTTAGTATTCGTTTTATCAGAATTCAAAACTGCTTCTCGAATTGCTTTGACACCATTTTCCAAATTCACAAAATCTTTTTCGCTACTTATCGCTGCCGTTTTAATTACTTCAGCCATGCCAGCGATAAATTCACGTTCGGGTAAAGTTTTGAGAAAGCATAGATCAATATAAATCTTTTTTGGCTGCCAAAATGCGCCAATCAGATTTTTCCCATAAGTTAAATCGATAGCAGTCTTTCCTCCAATCGAAGAATCAACCATCGCGAGCAAAGTAGTAGGAATCTGTACATATGGCACACCACGCATGAAAGTAGCTGCTACAAATCCCACTAAATCTCCAATTACTCCTCCACCCATTGCAAGAATACAAGTGTCTCGTGTACAAGCTTGGTCAAAAAGGAAATCTTCAATTTGAGCTTTAATTGCACGTGATTTTGATTGTTCGCCTGGAGGTATTGTATAGGTGATTAATCGTGATGAGGTAGCATTGCCGAATGATGATTCAGTAGCAATCGTGGAAAATCGGGTAATAATCCTCGATAAATAAATTGGAGCAAGATTTTCGTCAGTTATTAGAACATAAGTTGGCGAGGGTATTTCCCGAATTATTTCCCTAAGCATATAATCGGTCAAATGAAAACCCAAGATAATCGATTCGGAACCTAAAATTGATACTTTAACTACGTCTGGATCTGGTGGTGGAATCTGTTCTTCAATTGAGCCCATTTTTTATTTTTAACAGAATATTATCAAAAAAAATATTTTGATATATATCACGTGTCGTAAAAGATCTAACGACACTTGGTGTTATGTTTGTTACACAAGACTCGTGTAGATTTCCAGTGGTAATACAGTGCCGCACAAAATCTTTTTCTAGTAATGAAACAATAGCTTACAATTAATATATTTTAAAAATTATGAATTTATATATTTTATAATATGATTGAGAATTTTTGGCCACATGGCATTATAGATAGTGCGGGCCGGAGTTAATGTTAATGAGAATAATGAAAGTCTTTCGTAATCGAACATTCAAAATAGCCAATCAAATTCGAAAAAAAAACGTAATTTTTATACTACGGTGAAAAAAATTGTTAAATGAATAATTTTTCAATTAAATTGTTAAATGAATAATTTCATTTGCTAAAATCTTCTAAATTCTCAATTTTATTGCTAATGATTATATTCAATCATAATGTGTATATAAATCATATATTATATTAGGAGTATTATAGTAAAAAAGAAATATAATATATAAAGCAATAATAAGAATAAGCAATATATTATCAGAATATATATTATATAAAATTAAGATAAAAAAATACAGTCAGACTTCTTTATAGTTACATCTCTTATAATCACATTTTTTTATAGTCATCTTTTTTGAGTTTTTCAGCTATTTAATAATTAACTATAATTAAAAAATCTCTTTATAGTCATCCAATTTTGCTTTTCCAAGTATAATAACTATAAAGAGATTGATTGTATTA
>CAJVPS010002653.1:0-11769 GCA_910591765.1 Ambispora leptoticha
CTATGCTTTTAATAATAAGTTTCTTTTATAATAAAAGATTGAATCAAAACTTGATTCAAATTGCTAATAAATATAATTAAAAATATTAATAATCTAAATTAATAATTGTAATATATATAATAATCATCTATATAGTAATATACTAAATCTAATATATTAAATGTATAATGATTATTTGTATATTTAATATAAAATTAATTTTCATAAAAAAGTAATACAAAGCTAATCTGTAATACAGATAGTATAAAATAAAGATCTAAACTAAAAGAAAGATAATCTAATTAAAATTGTTACATATTATTTTTGAAAGTAGAAGATCTTTACTATAAATAAGTCATATTTTTTTATTTATTTAGTTTGTTATTTATCTTAATTTTATTTTTCTTTAGTTATAGTTTTCTTTAATTAATAATAATTTTATTATTTAGTTATTTTAAATCTTGAATTATATTGATTGAAAGTGACTTCACTAATAAATCTTTATAATTTCTTTGATTTATATTATTTTTTTATTATTTATTTATCTCTTTAAAAGATAATATCTATAGATATTGGTATAAATCTTAGAAATCTTTGTTAATATTAAAAGTATAGTCTAATTTTTTTCTTTTTATTTATTAATTAATTTAGTTTCTCTTAATCTAATATCATTAAGATGAATCCAAATGAAAATTCACTTATCAAATTTACTATAACAGTATTATTATAAAAAAATTTTAAAATATAATTAAAAATTATAATTTTTAAAATAATTATAATAAAATAATATGATGATAATTAAAGATAATTAAATATAATCAGATCTTTTTATAATTATCATACTTAAAAAAGCAAAATTAGATAACTAAAGAGAGATATAATTATAGAAAGATTTTTTTAATTATAGTTAATTAGTAATTAAAACTAAAAAAAGATAATTATAAAAAAAAGTAATTATAAAAAGATATAATTATAGAAAAATCTGACTATATTTTAATTTTTACTAATTATAATTAGTAAAAAATTAAAATATTTAATTATTTTTAATTATTATTATATTATATTAAATACTTGAATTTAATTAAACTTTAATATATAATCCAGCTAAGAAACAAAAAATTTAAAAAGTAAATATTAATATTAATAATAATAAATTAATAAATTGCTAATTTTATTTATATATAAAATATTATATATTTTCAAGAAAATATATTAATATACTACCTGGACAAAAGTATTGACCACCCTAACTTTATTAATTATTCAAAAGTGTATATAATAATTGGGACTAAAATTTTTATATACTATAGTCTAACTTATTATGAATTTATATATAAAATTAATACTTTGTTAGTCAGCTCTTGCTTGCAATATATGCTTCAACCCTTCTAGGCATACTTTTAATTAAATTTATTAAAATATTGTTAGAAATTTGGCTCTATTTCTTCTGTAATGCTGTCTCAAGCTCTCTTATATTTTTAGACAAAGTTGAATGATTTCTAATACATCTTTCCAGTTCTGACCATAAATATTTAATAGGGTTCAAATCTGGTAATTGGCTTGGTCAATTAGATAAAGTTCTGATCTTTTTTTCTGCAATTCATTTATTAATATCTTTCGCAGTATGAATAGAGACATTATCATCTTGAAATAAATATCCTTTTTCACTAAAATCTTTACTAATCAATGGTAATAAATAGGTTTCAAGTATTTAAATATAATTGAATCTGTTCATTTTTTCTTCCACTTTTACCAATAGACCTAAGTCTTTACCAGAAAAATAACCTCACATCATCAAATCTCCACCCCCAAGTTTAACTGAAGAAGTCATATTTTTTATATTAAATCTTGTTTCAGGAGTTCTTCAAATACAATCTGAACCATCATTCTTGAATATTATAAAGCAACTTTCATCATTCCAAATAACAGACTTCCATTTTTAAATAGACCAATTCTTTCTTTCAATATACCAGTTTAGGTAATTTTTTCTTTACTGATCAGTAAGTAAAGACTTGGATATTGGAATATGAAAAAAAAATTAATTTTGTATAAATTTCTTCTAATAGTTTTAGTAGAAACATCAAGTCCAGTTCTTTCATTAAATAGTTTTTTAAGTTGTTCAGCTGATTTTTTGTTGTTTTGCTTAACAATTCATTTTAATACTTGCTTATACTCAAAATTTAAAAGTTTTGGATGGCCACTATGTAGTTGGATTGTGAGACTTTTTCTTTTGAGAAAATTTTGAATTATTTGTCTTACTGTTATTCTAGAAAAGCCAAGTGTCTTAGATATGCTCATTTTTGTAGTACTACTTTTAAAAAGCCCAATAATTTAGTCACATTCAGCTTCAGTTAAGTCAGATATTTTCAAAGTAAAGATTAAAATTGATTGATTCAGTTTATTATATTGTTTACAGAAGAAATAAATATAAATAACATGTAAAAAATATATATACATTTTATAATAAGTTAGACTATAATATATAAAAATTTTAGTTCCAATTATTATGTATACTTTTGAGTAATTAATAAAGTTAGGGTGGCCAATACTTTTATCCAGGTAGTGTATTTTTAGTATAATAATATAAATTTATAAATATTAATAATATAAGAATAATAAATTTAATTTCAAGAAAATTTTAAATATGATATTTAAAAACTAATTAAATAATGAAGTTAATTATGAAATTTTATTAATAAAATATTAAATAATATTAAATTTCTTATTATATTTATTAGCAATTTGAATCAAGTTTTGATTCAATCTTTTATTATAAAAGAAACTTATTATTAAAAGCATAGTCTAAAAAACTAGTATCCATTAATTTTTATTTAAAAGAATTTGATTTTAATAAAAATATATAGTAATTTATAATATAATAAGTTCTTTATAATAAAAATTTTCAATTAATCAGACTTGACAATATAATGGATCAAATAGTCTAGTTTATTGTATTGATATATATCAATAATTATTAATGAACCTGCTATATTAATAATTATTTATAAACTTTTTTAAATCAGTAAATCAGTATTTATTATAATTATTCATTATATTAACAATAAATAATGTATTATATAATACAAAATTTATTTTTTTAAAAAAAATAGCTCAAATCTTAAAATCCTTATCCAATTCCAATTTTAATAATTAATATTCCAATATTTTTTAATGCTCATGTAAAACTAGCAATTATATTGCAGAAATATGCTGCATTTAATTTCTCTTGAATAATGTTTGTTCAGTCACATCCTATAATGCACATCTTCTAAGGGTGTACACTTAGAGGGTGTGACTGTAATTAATTTAAAGTTAATCCCGGTTTTTAAGTAATAATTCGAAATATTTTTTAATGATAATTTTTTTGTAATCACTCCATAAATATATTTCAACAGAATATCAACAGGTTCATTAGTAAAATGATCTAAAGTAGCTAATTGAATAGAAGAATTGCATAAAAATATTTTAGGCGTGATGTTAATAAGATTATTATAAAAGTTAATAACTAATTTATCTCATTCAAAATATAGAAATTAATTTAATTATAAAAAACAAAACAGGAATCGAAAAGAAAATCACAAATAATACATTAAGATTCTCATATTAGTTCCCTGAAAAGTCGCTTTAATAACATCATGCACATATTCAAGCGGCAATTTATCTAAACCCGTTCCAATTCTAGGCATACTCAAATTCCTGACGTCCATCTCCTCACACATAACTCTCAGTTCATTTAATGCACGCTCGAAATTCGCCTTGGATGGTTTTTGAAAATATTTTTCCTTGGTGATAACGTAAAATATATATCGACCGTCACGTTCGAGGTACGCGATTTGCCCAACTTTTTTATTTTGTTCTTTTAGTTCTTGGAGACCTTGAAATTTCTTTTTAAAGATGTCCGCAATCCCTTTTCCCATTCGAAGATCTTCGGAAATACAGTGTGCAAGCGAATCGCCAGGTGGTGAGTCTGTGAAAAGGTCTCCTTGAATTTCTGTAAATTTAAAAGTGTTGGATGATTCCATTATTATTGTTGAATTTTTTAGTGATGAATGTAAATCGTTATCGTTATGTGTGGGTGGGAATATCAATTTATACCAATAAATTTGAATCATCTGATATATTAACATTGTCTAATTTATTTGTAAAATATCATTATAAAAATCAAAATGATAAATTTTCTTTTTTAATACATGATAATGTACGATCAAACCTGGATATAGCAAACCTGGTTATTACGAAGCATTAATTGAATAAAGGAACAGCTATAGTAAATGTGCCTGGATAAATCGAATTTACTAAATAATTTTCCATAAATTGAATTGTTCGAGATTTTTTCTAACAGCCCGGCCTCTTCGTTATATCCAGGTTTGATTGTAAGCGATGCTTATAACACTTAAACGGAGCACTTTTGTGCTCTCATAGCATTTAAATATCTATTATTCTATTTGATAGTAATGACTTAGTCTTATCCCTTGCGCAAGCCAATCAGTACCATTTTTTGGATCCAATAACAAATACGTGTACCAAGTAAATATGTGTTCTCATTCGTAAGGAATAAAATTGCGATTTAAAGACACATATTTTTTGGACAAATCCATCTTTATCGAATTAAAGTTTTAATTACATGTAAAACGAGTTTAGATTGTATTGACTTGACGCAGAATTTGTTATTCTATGCTAAAGTTTTTCTTAAATTAACTAAGATTGATATTCCGATATTTTTTATACATTTAATTAAAAGGATTATAATGCATCTAACAAAGACAGTCTCGATGTAAATAACAGTAATAAGCAACAAAAAATTTATATTATTACATAAATTGAAATAATTAATTAGATTAGATAATAGTAATTTTAAATTATAATGGCAAAGAATTTATCCATTTTATAAACATATACAATGAATTTCGGGCTGGTAAAATGGTACTTCATGACCAGCATTGTAAACACGAACGAATCGTAAGTTACTTGCTTCTTGGTAAGTTCCAGCTTTTTTACCATTCACGGACCATTCTTGAACTGGTGCTTTTCTGAATTGATCTGCATGACTCCATTTTAAATTTAACGCCACATCATGACCTCCATACCTAAAAGTATTGCGATAACAATAAGTTTAGATCCAAGAGAACAAAAATTTAGAAAGTGTCACTATACCAATTGCAAATAAAATCTAGGTTGCCGTGATATAACAAAGTAGGAATATTTTTATCTAAAAGATATTCTATATGATTAGTAGTATTTGTTGCACTAAAAAAAAAAGGAATCAATTACTATAATTTAAACAACCCATCTTCAAATAATTATATTTTTTCTTACAAATCTCCACTACCGTCAAAAGCATAGAAAACCAGGGTTGAACACATTTCAAAATTTTTTTTCGCACCAATTTGCTTGATGACATCAAGCTGGTTCAGATAGTTCACAAAGTCAGTTAGTGGGTCGTTATCATCTTTGATATCGTAAACGCTTCGGCCAGAACTGAATTCATAAAAAGTTAGCAAAATCGCGCACCATTGATCGTCAATAGCACCACAATTTTTTTGTGATTTACAGCATCCTGATACTATAAAAGACAAAAGCTAATATTAGTAAGAGAATGAATAAGAAGCACATTAATAATTAGTAAAATTCACATTGTTTCTGGCAATCTGGCATTCTGTCTTTCAGTCCTTGACAAGTATCACTATCTATACCTATATAATATTTAAATATTAATTTCGATATCGATAAGAAAAACTGCCCAATATGTAAAATGATTTTCTATAGCTTACCATTATCACAAGCAAAACTTGCATAGGAGTCACTACGCAATATCGATATGAATGTTATTAACTATGCTACATAAACTGCTTACTATAGACTTAGTGGATTAATCCATCCGATTCCGATTGACTTTAAATTTATAATTCTACCGTTTTTACCAGCAATTACTGCATTTGTTGATTATTGTGGTATATGACTCTTGCTGATGTTAGAACTGGCGCAAATAAACATAATCAACAATTAATACTATATATTAAAAATCTGAAATGCTTACTATAATGACCAGCATATGATTCGCCAAAGAAATGTAAATCAAGTTTCGCATATTCTGGGAATTTTTCAAAGAATTTTTGCAAAAACACATAATTTATCGGCCGCTTGTTGGGATGTGCTAACTTTTGAGCTATCGCCATCGGAAAATCCAACACCAACTGGCTAAAAAGCGTGAAAAAATACCGGATAAACTAATTGATTTGTCAAGCAGTTTCTAAAGAATAAACAATCGTTCAGACTGATCAATAAATAGCATATGAGAGACTTCATTCCAACTATTTGGATTCGGCTGTGTCAATGCCCCATTGTTAATAGTACTACATGGTCCCAGCTCTTGAAAAAGTCCAATCAATGATGAACATCCGGGACCTCCATTGAGCCAAATGGTCAAAGGAATAGATTCTGAAGGAAGTGGATGTTTCTTGTTTCGAGATTCAAAAAACCAAAAGAATATGTTTTCATCTGACGAAATGTTTAAATATCCTGAATACTATCAAGCAAACGAATGAATTCGCTAATTTAATATGAAATGTATATAAGCAGATATCATTTGAAAATATTATACTTGTTTTACACTCGGATCACATAATTTACTTGAAACAATATTAAATACTCCAACTTCACTTTTGTTTACAGGAACTTAACAAAAAAACGTTTATAAATTTGACTTATAATAGGAAACAATACAATATTTTCTCACTTGAAGTACTAGTGCTTAAGCTGTTCTTGTTAAAACCATAAGGATTTATCCATGCATCAGTCAATGACGAGCAAAAAATCAGCAATAGACTTGTTAATAACAATCGCGAGATTTTTGAAAGGAATACAATAATTTATTCATTTTTACTAAATTCTATTAATAATAAATACTAAGGTTCGCAAAAAAAAATTTGCTCGAAAAAACAGACATTTTATAGGAAAGTTAGCTTATCCGCGTGCTTCTTAGAATTGTTTAATAAGATATCATCATAGGTTTTAGATGTTAGTCATATGCAAAAATTCATTTTTAAGGTTGATCAGATTCGTAATAAAAATATGATTTTTTTTAATTTATACGTTTATATATAAAAGTATAATTTTATACAATTAATATTATATAATTAATAATAATAATATAATAAAAATTAATTAATTTTATATATATAATTAAAACTTTTTATTTAGAAAAAATTTATTAAGATAAAGTATTCTAATTTATTTTAAATTAAAAATAAAAATTCTATACTATATTAACAATATATATTTAATATATCTCTTAATACTAATTATATATAATTCTAACAATATATTAATAACTAATAAAAGTTATAAGTTATATATAAGCTATTAATACTAGTCAAGATATTTTATATATAAATTTTAAGAGATATGGTGCAGAACATCACGTCACATCCATACTGCGCCATAGCGCTGAAATTCCATCTGCGAGTATTACATCATGGTTTCATATCAGGGGGTATATTACTTGTATAGAAAAGTAATAGATCATATGATAAAAACTTTTTTCGTTGATTCTCTTATCAAATAAAGTAAATCGATTCCTTTACACATGCGTCCTAAGGATCAAATCCGACACTTGAGAGCTCTCAATACTGTCAAAAAGAGAATTCATCAAGAGATAGATAATGACAGTAAGTATATAACTCCATAAATGATTTGTAGATTTTAATAAGCATAATTAACACAGATAAAAGGCAGCAATAGTGACTTGGATGATGATGCTGTTTGGGTTAATGACGACTTTGAAAATGAATTAAAAAATATGTACAGCATCATGTTAAATGCCGCAGCAAACCAAGTGCATTTAAAACAACTGGTTGAAAAGGGTTTTACGTTGGAACTGCTAAATCTATTATTTGAAACAAGAAAAGAGCATGACGATTAGCTGCTGAAAATTCAAGAAAAATTGATAATTTTTTCCAGCCATTGCCCAACACAACTGCAGATGATTTTTATATTATTTTTATTATGATCAAGTCAAAATACTTATGATATTTTTGACTTGTTAGGTTCTATTCAACAAACAAATGAGCCAAATTTTGAAAATAATTTGGATATGAATTATGATTTCTCTAGTGACGAAGATGTTAAATTTTCACTTGAAGAATTAGAAAAGCAAATCAAATGTGGAACTAAAGACACTTGGTTACAATATACTGCCCAATACTTATGACTTACGGAATCTGAATATACAAAACAGCAAGCTAGTAGTCTAATCTCATCATCTATCAATCATGATCCATGAGGTGCACGATTAATATGATCTTGAAAGAAGCAATTTTTAGAATATTGTACTATTTTAACTTCATTTCGTGGCAAGCATCAAAAGATTCATTCTCTCCTTCTTGATGAGAATATTCAACATCAAGTTCTTTAGTATTTGAATTCAAATAAATTTGAATTGAGAATCTCAAAATTTTGTGACTTTGTTTGTGACACTATCTTATCAAATATTGGAGTTGAAACATGCAAAACTATTAGTAAAAGAACTGCATGAAGATGGCTAGAAATTTTGAAATGGAAATACAAAAAGGACTATATTTTAATGATCATGAACGTAAAGATATCTTGGAATATTAATAATTATTTTTAGAATTTATAAGTTAGCTTGAATCTTTAATGTCAAATTGATCAGATGATTTAACTTGCCAAATTAATTCACAATTATTAGAGGGCGAAAAATTACATATTCTTGTAATACATGATGAGTATATTTTCTATGCTAATAATAGATAAAGATCATTTTGGATATCAAATGAGAAATAATCATTACAATATAAAAGTCTTGGTACCAGTTTAATGGTCAGTAACTTTTGTGTGATACAGTTGATTAACTTCAATTGAATAGTGAATATCAATAACAAAATAATCTTCATCCATCTGAGTAATAATTACCTATTAAAGCCTACTGTATTATTCATTCTGATATAAATTGTGATGATTATTGGACTAATAAAAATATTACAATATAATTACATGATAAAGTAATTCTAGTATTTGAAACTATATATTCAGAATATATTGATATATTTGCTTTTGACAATAGTAACAATCATAGTATATTTCTAGAAGATATTCTAATTATTAATAGAATGAATTTGAAATCAGATGGCAAGTAATCTAGAATGTATCAAGAATATATGTGAGATAGTACATTTCAAGAAATGAATTTTGCTAATGATACTCCAAAAGAAATACAAATTATACTGGAAGAAAAAGATTTATAGCAATCAGATCTTCATAAAATTTGTTTAGAATTTTCTAAAAAATATCAAAAACAAATAATTATTATGTTATTCAGCTCTTGAGTTTGAAATCTGATTTTTTAAATCAAAAAATAATTCTTGAAAAAGTAATTGAATATCAAGAATATAAAATAATTTTTTATCTAAAGTTTCATTACAAATTAAAAGCTTTTGAGATCAAATAAAAAAATATACTCATCAATACTATGATTATAATTTCAAAGTACTGAAATAATAGTTCTAGCAGCTCTTAATTCAGTTTTAAATTTGAAGATATTTATATTAGACTTATTGATATATAAGTACTTATAGATTGGATTTATCAATAAAATAAGTAATATTTACTATTCAAAAATATTATTCTTATTAAAAAATTTCTGAGAATATTCTTGATAATAATAAAGTTAATAAAATTTTACATAATTATTATATGATTATTATATAAATATTATGTGAATATGATAATTTTAATACTGAATTTTTAAATTTATTAATAAAATAAATTAACTTTAAATTCAAATAACTTTATAATAAATAATTTTTTTAAAAATATCTTTTTATAATTTTATTCTTTAGCTTATTAGCTATCAGACTATAAAAAATTTAAAGAATATAAATAATATTATTTATTTATTATTCTTTAAAAATTCATTATTTTTTGGAATATAACTAGATATCTTGTATTATAAACTAATTAAATTATATAATAAAAAATTAATTATTTTGATAAATTAATTAGAAATTTATATTCTTATTATTAATAAATCTAGTTTTAATTATAATATTATTTAAATATATAAATATGCAAATATATAAATAATTATATAAATATATATATATAAATTTAACCTGTTTTTATAAATTTTTATTATTATTTAAGTATTAATATTTATAAATAAGTTTGACTAGTTATTATAAACTAAGTATTATAAAATACTAATTAAAAGTCTTAGAATACTTAATATTTTTATTTTATTTAGTAGAATTAAAATATATTAATCAGAAAAAAGATATAATTATATATATATATAAAATATTTTTTTTTTATTAAAAATAATTTATATAAATAAATTAAGTAAAAAGTAGAATTTATTCAAAAATTATATCAATCTTAATATGTCAAAGAAAAGTTAATAATTTTTTATTATCTTTAATATTATAAAAATATTTGTAAAATAACAAAAAAATTTGATATTAAACTTAAATAAGTATATAACTGAAAAAACAAGATATAAAAATTAAGATCTATAATATTTCATATTTTAAAATTTCATAAGAAAGCTAGCTATATATCTAAAATTAGAAATATTTTTTGCTAATTAGATTTAATATATATATAATTCTGAAAAAATAATTTAAAAAAAATAGTATTATAAACTTTCAAATTTAAATAACTCTCTATATCATTAATTTTTGATTAATTTTTTGTGAAAATTACTTAAATTTATGCATAATATTAAATTATATATTACAATATTATATAAATTGAATTGATCAATATAAAAAATTTTAAATATTTCAGTTTTTCTAAATCTAAACTTTTGTATTGTAAAATTTTATATTAATCTATAATATAATAATTTTTGATAAAAAATTGCTTATTTAACTTTTTTAAGACTTTTAAACTTAAAGAAAAAGTTACTTATTCTCAAGAATTACTTTAAATTCAAGAATTTATAATAATTTAAAAAGTTATATTTTTTATAATAATAAATAAATAAAAAAATTATTATTCTAGAATTCAAGATTTTAATTAAAAAATAAAAAAGTTTTTAAGTTTTATTCTCTATTATCAAATTTAATATAATTATTATTTTAGATTTATTAATAATATAAATAAAATTTTATATATTTAATTATTTAATTACAATAAATTAATTAATATAAAACTAATATTTATATAATTAATAATAAAAAAAGAAATTTTATAATAATTTTAATTTATATAAAAAATAGTATAAAACTATTATTTTTATATTTTTAAATTGAAAAAAATTTTATAAGAAATCTTTACTAAAAAAATTTTTATTCAAACTAATATAAAAAAATAAATAAATAAAGAAAAAATATTATAATAAATTAAAAGAATATGAATTGAAAAAATTTCTATAAAAATTTATAATTTTTTTTTATTCTAAATTTCTTTAAAGGAGATCTAGAAGATAATATATAATGTTAATTTATTAAAAAAATATAAATATTATTATAATTTTTAGAGATTTAATCTCAAAATTATAATTTTTAAATATTATAATAAGTATTTTAAAATAAAAATAAATTTATCTTTTTTTATATTATATATATATATATTAATTTATTATTTTTAGATATATAATTTATATAATTATTAAATATTATAAAATATATATTAACTTATTAGAACTGATTAAATTCAAAAATTATTCTATATTAAATTAATAAAATAAATTAAAATTATATAAAGTGACAATATCTTCGCGTTACTTCATTCTTCACACCCTAAACCTTAAAAATAACCACATTTTCACAA